>JAWPHD010013863.1:0-65236 GCA_037043455.1 Cyrtodaria siliqua | reverse complement strand
ACATTTTAATTTAATTTTTAATTCTGTGTAGATTTTAAACAAATGACCCCCAACTGCACCATGCTTCACTTAATTTGGCCAGCTACTATTTACTTGTAAACAAACATTTGACATAATGAAAATGAAATCTGGGCTTCAGACTTTGAAACTTATGTAACTTTTCTAAAACATGTTTTAAAGTAAAAAATTATGTTTTTTGAGAATATTCTTGTTAATTGTAGTTGAATATCAGTGAAATGATTTAAAGAGACACAAAAGTCATGGCATTAGATTTTACAGAGTTTAAAGGATGAATTATTCGAAATAATATAGTTTAGAATGGTAAATCATTAACGATGGAAAATTTAATTCTCCAGTATTTAAAATATTTTCATTCAGCTTTGCCCGTGTGTCCTTTTTTAAATACTTAATGACTGAATGTGTCCTTTCATTATATAAACAAAAAAAAGAAAACAACAAACATAATAAAGTATTCTTTTAAAATATGTGTAACAATTTCTGCTGCTTTATGTGCAAAAAAAACTATTAACAAGAGATCAATGACCTTGAAGCTCTACTGGCAGGTTCTGAAAGCTAGATCAGCATTCCTGTAAAGTTTCATGAAATCTGTCAGGTAGTTTCAGAGTAGTTGTTACAAGTTTTTATGTATAACCATGATAACTCTGTGTAAACAAAGATGGCCGTTGGTAACCATGTTTAATGTTGAATCAAAATAATTTTCAACAAGGACCAACATCATTTAAGAAAAAGTCCCACATCAATATCACTTATAGTTTTTAAGAAGTAGTCACATTAAAATATATTTTTTACCATGGCGGCCATCTTGAATTTCCAGCCGACCTGAAAATTTGTTAGGATCAACTACACATCAAGAGCAACATTTTTATTAAGTTTCATGAAAATCCTTCAAGTAGTTTCAGGAGTAGTCGCTACAAGTATTTACTATATAACTCTACATAAACAAAGATGGCTGCTGGCAGCCATGTTTAATGTCAAATCAAAATGATTTTCAAAATGATTTTCGACAAAGACCAAAATCATGTCATGCTGATTATTTTAGAAAACATTTTTGTTAAGTTTCATGAAAAAGAGTAGTTTCAGAGGAGTAGTCGCTACAAGTATTTACTATATAACTCTACGTAAACAAATATGGCAGCCATGTTTAATGTCCAATCAAAATGACTTTCGACAAGGACCAACATCATGTCATGCTGATCATTTTAGAAAAAGTCCCATATCAATATCAATTACAGTTTTTCAAAAAGTAGTCACTACAAACTTGTCTTTTAAAAATCTATTTTTAGCCGTGGCGGCGAGCTTGAATTTCCGGCAGACCTGAAATTTTTCTAGGATCAACTACAGATCACGAGCAAGATTTCTGTTAAGTTTCACAAAAATCTATCAAGAAGTTTCAGAGGAGTAGTCGCTACAACATTTTACTATATAACTATTGTGAACAAAGATGGCCGCTGGCAGCCATGTTTAATGTCGAACCAAATGATTTTCGATAAGGACCAACAACATGTCATGCTCATCACGTTAGAAAAAGTCCAATATCAATATCACTTATAGTTTTCAAGAAATAGTCGCTACAAATTTATTTTTTAAAAATCTATTTTTAGCCTTTTAGCCATTGCGGTAATCTTGAATTTCCGGCCGACCTGAAATTTTGCTAGGATCAATTAGACATCAAGAGCAACATTCCAGTGAAGTGAAGTATCATGAAAATCCGTCAAGTACTTTCAGAGGAGTAGTCGCTACAAGTTTTTACTATATAACTCTATGTAATCAAATATGACTGCTGGCAGCCATGTTTAACGTTGAATCAAAATGATTTTCGACAAGGACCAACATCATGTCATGCTGATCATTTTAGAAAAAAGTCCCATATCAATATCACTGATTGTTTTCAAGCAGTAGAAGCTACAAACTTGTTTTTTAAAAACCTATTTTTAGCTTTAGCTGCCATCTTGGATTTCACATCAATATAAATTTTTGCTATAATCAACTAGACTTCATGGGCAACATTTCTGTAAAGTTTCATGAAAATCCATCCAGTAGCTTCAGGAGTACTCGCTACAAAAAAAAGTTTACAGACAGATGGACGGACAGACGGACGACGGACACCACACCACGGTATAAAAAATCAGGTTTTTTGGCTGAATTTGAATTATTTTATTGTATTGAAATAAGGTCATTATTTTTTGAGAATTCGTTTTATGAACCCTCCTACAACAACACGAAATTAGAAATTTTATTTTTCCATAGGGAATTAGAGTTACTTGTGTTCTTTTTAAACTCCTCCCAGACTTTAATCGAACATTTCATTCTCTTTTACTTTCCAACGAAATAAAAAATAGCTTTCTAATTTTTTATTTTTTCCCTGCTCCTTCATCAATTCTCTGTCTTGATGGTTTGTAAAATCAATAATAAAAAAAATAATGGCCTTATATACTTGTAAATTAACCTTGTGCTACCCCTAGGCCTCCATAGATTCCGAGGTAGAAATCATTCTTGTCTCTCCGACCCTGACTGTCCGCAGGAAATGACGTCAGATTCTGAAATCATCAGGCATTGGTTTTCATGTTAGGTGATTATAATTTCATTGTGTGATTAATATAATAAAATGATGAACCGGTAAACGAACAACAAAAGAATTTGCAATACAGATATTGAAGTAAAATGTAATGTTGGTTGGATATATTAAGAGGAATTCATTAGTATCATTACCAGATGCTGGCCAATAGAACACAGCCCTGGCATGGTACATACCTGTAGATCTGGATTAGAGTTCCAGTTTGTAAGCCAGACGCTGGCCAATAAAGCACAGCCCTGGCACGGTGCATACCTGTAGATCTGGATTAGAGGTCCAGTTTGCAAGCCAGATGCTGGCCAATAGAGCACAGCCCTGGTACGGTGCATACCTGTAGATCTGGATTAGAGGTCCAGTTTGTAAGCCAGATGCTGGCCAATAGAGCACAGTCCTGGTACGGTGCATACCTGTAGATCTGGATTAGAGGTCCAGTTTGTAGGCCAGATGCTGGCCAATAAAGCACAGCCCTGGTACGGTGCATACCTGTAGATCTGGATTAGAGGTCCAGTTTGTAAGCGAGATGCTGGACAATAGAGTACAGCCCTGGTACGGTGCATACCTGTAGATCTGGATTAGAGGTCCAGTTTGTAAGCCAGAGGCTGGCCAATAGAGCACAGCCCTGGTACGGTGCATACCTGTAGATCTGGATTAGAGATCCAGTTTGTAGGCCAGCATCCAGATGCTGGCCAATAGAGCAGTCCTCGTACGGTGCATACCTGTAGATCTGGATTAGAGGTCCAGTTTGTAGTCCAGATGCTGGCCAATAAAGCACAGCCCTGGTACGGTGCATACCTGTAGATCTGGATTACAGGTCCAGTTTGTAAGCCAGATTCTGGCTAATAAAGCACAGCCCTGGTACAGTGCATACCTGTAGATCTGGATTAGAGGTCCAGTTTGTAAGCCAGATGCTGGCAAATAAAGCACAGCCCTGATACGGTGCATACCTGTAGATCTAGATTAGAGGTCCAGTTTGTAAGCCAGATGCTGGCCAATAAAGCACAGCCCTGGTACGGTGCATACCTGTAGATCTGGATTAGAGGTCCATTTTGTAAGCCAGATGCTGGCCAATAGAGCACAGCCCTGGTATGGTGCATATCTGTAGATCTGGATTACAGGTCCAGTTTGTAAGCCAGATGCCGGCCAATAAAGCACAGCCCTGGTACGGTGCATACCTGTAGATCTGGATTAGAGGTCCAGTTTGTAAGCCAGATGCCGGCCAATAAAGCACAGCCCTGGTATGGTGCATACCTGTAGATCTGGATTAGAGGTCCATTTTGTAAGCCAGAAGCTGGCCAATAGAGCACAGCCCTGGTATGGTGCATATCTGTAGATCTGGATTACAGGTCCAGTTTGTAAGCCAGATGCCGGCCAATAAGGCACAGCCCTGGTATGGTGCATACCTGTAGATCTGGATTAGAGGTCCAGTTTGTAAGCCAGATGCCGGCCAATAAAGCACAGCCCTGGTATTGTGCATATATGTAGATCTGGATAAGAGGTCCAGTTTGTAAGCCAGATGTTGGCCAATACAGGACAGCACTGGTAGTGTGCGTACCTGTAGATCTGGATTAGAGGTCCAGTTTTTGAGCCAGATGCTGGCCCATAGAGCACAGTCCTCCCATAGTGCGTACCTCTAGGTCTGGATAAGAGGTCGAGTTTGTGAGGCAGATGCTGGCCCATACAGCCCTGGTATGGTGCGTACCTGTAGATCTAGATCAGATTAACACTTTGTAAGCCAGATGCTGGCCTACATAGCACAGCCCTGGTTTGGTGCGTACCGGGAGATCTGGATCAGAGGTCCAGTTTGTGACCCATACAGCACAGCCCTGGTATGGTGCGTACCTGTAGGTCTGGATTAGAGGTTCAGTTTGTTAGCCAGATGGTGGCCCATACAGCACAGCCCTGGCATGGTACGTACCTGTAGATCTGGATTAGAGGTCCAGTTTGTAAGCCAGATGCTGGCAAATAAAGCACACCCCTGGTACGCTGCGTACAGGAAGAAGATCATAAATGCCGACTTCAGACCTACTGCCTTGGCATACGTCATGAACACTGCAAAGCGTACCTGCATTATCATTAGAAAATACATTGCATTTCTTTCAGTATAACATTAATTAGAATTTTGTCTTATGAATATCAAAAAAGTCCTTTTTTTTAGGAATACCAACCCTCAAACCCTAAAATTTTGTAAAAACTAAGAAAGAAAAATGTCCAGAAAAATGAAAGTTTTTTATGCTGAAAAAATGATTAAAACATTTAATAACAAGAGGTCAATGACCTTGAAGCTCTACTGTTTGATTTTCATTTTAGGAAGAAGTCGCTACAAACTTGTTTTTTGACAATTTATTTTTAGTTTTAGCTGTGGCGGCCATCTTGAATTTCTGGCTAACCTATAATTTTGCTAGGATCAATTAGACATCAACAGCAACATTCCTGTGAAGTTTCATGAAAATCCGTCAAGTAGTTTCAGAGGAGTAGTCGCTACAAGTTTTCATTATATAACTCTATGTAAACAAACATGGCCGCTGCCAGCCATATTTAACATCGAATCCAAACGATTTTTGACAAGGACCAACATCATGTCATGCTAATCATTTTAGAAAGAGTCCCATATATATCAATATCACTTATGGTTTTCAAGAAGTAGTCGCTACGAACTTGTATTTTGAAAATCTTTTGAAAAACTATTTTTAGCCATGGTGGCCATCTTGAATTTCCGGCCGACGTGAAATTTTGCTAGGATCTATAAGACATCAAGAGCAACATTCCTGTCAAGTTTCATGAAAATCCGTAGAGTAGTTTCAGAGGAGTAGTCGCTACAAGTTTTCATTATATAACTCTATGTAAACAAAGATGGCCACTGGCAGCCATGTTTAACGTCGAATCAAAATAATGTTCGACTCGGATAACCATCATGTCATGCTGATCATTTTAGAAAAAGTCCCATATCAATATCACTTATAGTTTTCAAGAAGTAGTCGCTACAAACTTATTTTTTAACAAGAGGTCAATGACCTTGAAGCTCTACTGATTGATTTTGATTTCAGGAAGTAGTCGCTACAGACTTGTTTTTTGAAAATCTATTTTTAACCGTGGCGGCCATCTTGAATTTCCGGCCGACCTGAAATTTTGCTAAGATCAATAAGACATTAAGAGCAACATTCCTGTGAAGTTTCATGAAAATCCGTCAGGTAGTTTCAAAGAAGTAGTCGCTACAAGTTTTCATTATATAACTCTATGTAAACAAAGCAGCCATGTTTAAGGTCAAATCAAAACGATTTTCGACAAGGACCAACATCATGTCATACTGATCATTTTCGAAAAAGTCCCATATCAATATCTCTTATTGTTTTGAAGAAGTAGTCGCTACAAACTTATTTATTTTAAATCTATTTTTAGCTGTGGCGGCCATCTTGAATTTCCGGCCGACCTGAAATTTTTCTAGGATCAACTAGACATCAAGAGCAACATTCCTGTGAAGTTTCATGAACATCCGTCAAGTAGTTTCAGAGGAGTAGTCGCTACAAGTTTTTACTATATAACTCTATGTAACCAAAGATGGCCACTGGCAGCCATGTTTAACGTCGAATCAAAATAATTTTCCATAAGGATCTACATCATGTCATGCTGATTATTTTAGAAAAAGTCCCATATCAATATCACTTATAGTTTTCAAGAAGTAGTCGCTACAAACTTATTTTTTAAAAATCTATTTTTAGCTGTGACGGCCATCTTGAATTTTCGGCCGACCTGAAATTTTGATGGGATCAATTAGACATCAAGAGCAACATTCCTGTAAAGTTTCATGACAATCCGCCAAGTAGTTTCAGAGGAGTAGTCGCTACAAGTTTTTACTATATAACTCTATGTAAACAAAGATGGCCGCTGGCAGCCATGTTTAAAGTTGAAGCAAAATGATTTTTGACTAGGATCAACATCATGTAATGCTGATCATTTTAGAAAAAGTCCCATATCAATATCACTTATAGTTTTCAAGAAGTAGTCGCTACAAACTTATTTTTTAAAAATCTATTTTTAGCTGTGACGGCCATCTTGAATTTCCGGCGGACCTGAAATTTTGAAGGGATCAATTAGACATCAAGAGCAACATTCCTGTAAAGTTTCATGACAATCCGCCAAGTAGTTTCAGAGGAGTAGTCGCTACAAGTTTTTACTATATAACTCTATGTAAACAAAGATGGCCGCTGGCAGCCATGTTTAACGTTGAAGCAAAACGATTTTTGACTAGGATCAACATCATGTAATGCTGATCATTTTAGAAAAAGTCCCATATCAATATCACTTATAGTTTTCAAGCAGTAGTCGCTACAAACTTATTTTTTAAAAATCTATTTTTAGCTGTGACGGCCATCTCGAATTTCCGGCCGACCTGAAATTTTTCTAGGATCAATTAGACATCAAGAGCAACATTCCTGTAAAGTTTCATGACAATCCGCCAAGTAGTTTCAGAGAAGTAGTCGCTACAAGTTTTTACTATATAACTCTATGTAAACAAAGATGGCCGCTGGCAGCCATGTTTAACGTTGAATCAAATCGATTTTTGACTAGGATCAACATCATGTCATGCTGATCATTTTAGAAAAAGTCCCATATCAATATCACTAATAGTTTTCAAGAAGAAGTCGCTACAAACTTGTATTTTAAAACTCTATTTTTAGCTTTGGCGGCCATCTTGGATTTCACATCAACATGAATTTTTGCTAGGATCAACTAGACTTTATGGGCAACATTTCTGTAAAGTTTCATGAATATCCATCCAGTAGTTTCAGCTGTGAAGTCGCTACAAATAAAAGTTTACGGACAGACGGACAGACGGACGACGGACGCCGCACCACGGCATAAGCTCTGCTGATGTCTGATCAGTAGAGCTAAAAATCTATTTTTTAGCTAAAAATCTATTTTTTAGCTGTGGCGGCCATCTTGGATTTCTGGCCGATCTGAAATTTTGCTAGGATCAATTAGACATTAAGAGCAACATTCCTGTAAAGGTTCCTGAAAATCCCCCAAGTAGTTTCAGAGGAGTAGTCGCTACAAGTTTTAACTATATAACTCTATGTAAACAAAGATGGCCGCTGGCAGCCATGTTTAACGTCGAATCAAAACGATTTTTGACAAGGACCAACATCATATCATGCTGATCATTTTATAAAAAGTCCCATATCAATATCACTTATAGTTTTCAAGAAGTAGTCGCTAAAAACTTGTATTTTGAAAAATTATTTTTAGGCGTGGCAGCCATCTTGAACTTCCTGCCGACCTGAAATTTTGCTAGGATCAATAAGACATCAAGAGCAACATTCCTGTGTCATGCTGATCATTTTAGAAAAAGTCCCATATCAATATCTCTTATAGTTTTCAAGAAGTAGTTGCTACAAACTTTTATTTTTAGGCGTTGCAACCATCTTGAATTTCCGGCCGACCTGAAATGTTGCTAGGATCAATTAGACATCAAGAGCAACATTCCTGTGAAGTTTCATGAAAATCCGTCAAGTAGTTTCAGAGGAGTAGTCGCTACAAGTTTTCATTATATAACTCTACAAAAAAAAAGATGGCCGCTGGCAGCCATGTTTAACGTCGAATCAAAACAATTTTCGACAAGGACCAACATCATGTCATGCTGATCATTTTAAAAAAATCCCATATCAATATCACTTACGAGTTTTCAAGAAGTAGTTGCTACAAACTTGTTTTTTAAAAAACTATTTTTAGATTTGGTGGCCATCTTGGATTTCACATCAACATGAATTTTTGCTAGGATCAACTAGACTTCATGGGCAACATTTCTGTAAAGTTTCATGAAAATCCATTCAGTAGTTTCAGAGGAGTAGTCGTTACAAAAAAAGGTTTACGGACGGACAGACGGACGACGGACGCCGCACCACGGCATAAGCTCTGCACATTTCAGTTGCCATGCCGTCTTGAATGTATGCAATTTACGCCTTCATGATTTAGTAATATCTTGACTAACAATGTTTTTGCATAATATAATACAAATATAATGACAGATTCATAAAAAATTGGTTATATTGAATTAACTAGAATAGTGTTCCACAGAACACTTCTATGGACTGTTGCATGCTTATTTCAGCAAGTTATGACTTGGCTAGGTTGCAGGTTGAAGTTTTATAAAAAGGGACATAACTCTGGCAAAATTAAAGTCAGAGTTATTGGACTTGCATAATAACATTCTTTGATGTAAGATAAATGTTTTATGAACATAGGTCAAGTACTTTTCAAGTTATGGCCATGGTTAAGTTGCAGGTTAAAGTGTGACGGACGATGCACGACGACGGCAAAAGTGATCCCTAAGTGTCTGGCAACACAAAAATGTGCGTACATTGCCTATCTCCACTTCTTCTTCTTCTACAAGTCTGGCATTGTCCTTCTTATCATGCTCGTATAATTTATGTCCATCAGCCTTCATTTGAGACAGATTCTTGTCTGATTCAGAATCACCACGGGACCTGTTTATATCAACAGCATGGTAACTAAATGCTTCAAACAAATCTTATGAACAATCCTATAAAACCGTTTGTCTTGCGAGTACACATTTGTTAACTGGGTTCCACAAGCTAATACTACTAAATAAATTTCCAATTCTATGAAATTCTATAATTAAAATATATGAAATACTAAATATGAACAAGGCAAAGCTTCAAGATGGCGAAGCTAAATATAATAGAGGATCTTGCATGAGTGCATGTTTAATAAAGTTGGTTAAAATATATATGATGTGATGCTGGGTTAGCATAATACTGTATTTTAATGCACATTGAGCCAAACAGTAAAGAAAGAACGATTATTCGGCCTGCATTTATCGCACTAGTGCAACATGATAAATATATTTCCCACACAGGAAGTTATGTAATGAATAAAAGTCTCTGGATCTCAAATTTCAATTAAACTGAGCAGTGATAGCCAATACTCATTCAAACTGGAGGCTATTACCTTTACAATCAAGTCTGTGTCATGTGCAACTTGCTATCATGTGTATCTAAATCCAGGCTGTCTTTGTTTCAGTTTAACATTGTTTTGAAGGATGTTTTGCTAATGAAAAGGTTAGTGACTATCATGTCAACCCCCTTGGCAACATTAATTTATTTTAAATTACTTTATATTTATTATTAATAATAAATAAAAGGTAATTAGCGACTGCAATGTCACCCACCTCAAAATATGTAAAGCAATAGTGATTTTGAATCAATCATTGTCTCCCCCACCATAAAATGAATTTAAGGTAGTACCTAAACTCCTTAAATTCACTAGGTAAAGTAAAGGTTAGCCACTGTCCCACCTCCAAATATGTAATCATATTAATTAATTTAAATATATTTAGAGTCAACAATAAATGAAAGTTTTGCGACTGTCTTGTCACCCACCTTCAAATATGTAAGGCTATTAATTTCTAGTAGAACTTGCCAAAATTAGTAATCATGATGGACCCCTTTTCCGCAAAATGTTTTCAAAACCTAAAATTGCCCAAAAGTATCAATCTATCATGAACACAAACTAGACACATAATAATGGTGTAATTGCTTCTACGAGTGTTGAAGAATGTGTGAATGGTTAATGCAGAAGGATAAATCTCAGTGGTATGGCATTGCCACAGTTGACAGTTAAGAGTAATATGAAGAGGATACATTTTATCTGGGTTTGATTATTTTGATCAGACACATTTGGGATGCAGCATCTGCATTTTGAAACACTTGACAGAGTTATGCAGGATAAGGGATAAGGTTAAGGATATATCATGGGAGAAGTGCATTACATATTCATCTGACAGTGCATCTGTAATGAAAGGGAAGCACAAAAGTGTTCTGAGAAGAATTAAGGACAGCAAGCAAGCGGAACAAAACCTCTTACCTATAATATTTTCAATGGAAGCCTATAGTCAGAAATTACTACAACAAGCCAAATCCATTACGAGCAATGCCCTAAAGCTCGTCAGGAGGAAAAGTAATTGGGGGGAAAAAAGACACGTCTTAAACTGACCACAATTAGTCAAAGCAGCAAAGAAGATAGGGTATATGGTCCTAGTTCATGTTAATGCCAACACTGTTAGATATGTTACTGGAATGCCTCTGGACACCCCTAGCATGTCGGGCAACGCTGTGGCCTTCACATAATTGTGGCCCAAATCCTGAGAGAAAAATAAATATTGTTGTTCATGCATTATTTTGTGAAATATTCACGTTTTAACAATATTTACCTTTACGTTATATTATATATTAGTAGACATTAAGTGCTTCAACTTGAAACTAATATTCAGGACTTAATTAAACTATTCTTTTCTTCCAACATTTTATTAGTGATTATGGAAAAATTAATACATAAATAAATCAATAAACCATCAGAAACATCAAAACACTCATGAATCACATTTGACATCCCTTTTCAACTGGAAAACAACCGGGAATCAACCGGGGAATAGTATCACCCGAATTCTAGACATCCTCAATTTACCACGTGATATTTTGATTACGTTACCCACCATGCGATCAAATTGTGTTTTATTTCGATTTTTTTTTTTTTTTTATAATAAGAAGGAATATAATGTTATATTTCTGTAATTAAACGTATCACTTATAGTCTAGAGGCCACTTTAGGCTATCTGCTCTAGGCAAGACTCGAGTTGGACATTTTGCGAGCAGCAAACTGTTTGGTATCATTGGAAAGGTTATACCCTCACCTTTTTTATGGTACCCGTGTTCAGCTCTGAATTTTGCACGCGATGAGAGAAAATTGAGGTCAAAGGTCATGACCCTTTTTCCCGTTTTTATGTTAGGTGAAATTGAAATACCATGAAAGCTGTTCAATTCATCTAAGATAACACAATTTATTTAGCTGTGTATGATACATTAAACATAAATTTAATACCTTTATTTTATTGCCAGTTTGGATTGCTAAGTATTGTAAATACCGCAGATAACATTGACATTATTAACTTGGTTCTGAAGTCACTTTTTTAAAGTGCGAAGAATTTTTTTATTTTCCTGGTAGTTTGCATGTCGACTAAAATAGTGTTAAAACATTTATTTAATGCACAAAGTTAAAATAAATAAATGTTCAAGATTATAAAAGAACCCGTTTACCGTCCCGATTTTGAAAATTAAGGGACATCCTGATGTTTAAGGTGAAGGTTCCTATTTTATGATTTTGGTAAATGAAAATTCAAAATAATACATGACATTTTGTAGAGTCAATTGATAAGGAATGTCAATTGATAAGGAATGCCAATTGATAAGGAAAATGAATTGTTGAGACTTCAATAAATATCTGATATGTAAAGATTTGGTGGTCTCTGGTTCAAGTTCTTAAGCAACACACGTCCCCAGCACACGTCCCCAGCCTCGTTCGTCAGATGGGGACGTAAACCGGACTTTTCCGTTTATTGGAGTATATCCCTCTTGAACACGTTAAAGAACGATAAGAATGTTACTATCTGTTAGTAAAAATTCCCGGATGCATATATATTATAACGTACCCCGTCTCTGGAGCGACTCGACAGACAGGTAACCAATACTGCTTGGGTGAACCGTTAAGCACTGCATTTGCGAACATGTACTATATACGTAAATAACATTAGCATTAGCATCGCAGTAATGGTTTTCGGTTTTTATTTGTTTTGATGTTACTTTTACATTGTGTCGCAATTTCAATAAAAACTACTGGTATCTATGAAAAACACAGCATCTATGACTATTGCTTTTACCATTTTGTAACAACCGTAAACAATGGCGAAAGTGCCATGCGTTTTTAAAAAAATAAATAATAATAGCATACGTGGGATGTCTGCTCACTAGTATTAAAGGAACAACTGTCTTTCTTATTGTAACATTTCAGTCTGTTGAACGACGAGTCATCGTTGGAACTCGCGTTTCATCAAGATGAATGGAGTGATAACGTAATTAATCAAACGTGGGTTTCGCAATGACGACGAGTATGCTAGTTAATGTTAACGTCAAGAATATATTTTGCTGAACTATCAAGAGCCAATGCGGTACTCATTGTGATTTCTGGAGATATGCACACTATTCCTGATTAACTTACACATATGATATAATTGAAATATCAAACATGTATTCTTCTGCCGCGAATACCACCACCTTAGAAAATCGTTGAATGGAACTTGTCATAGATCGAGGTTACATTATCGCTAAATTCGTAACAACTGTTTGTATTATGGGCCGGTGGCCAAGATTACTCAATAAAGAATTGTCATTGTCGTTGTCATAAATCTACAAATTTAAACTTCTTGTGTTTAATATTTATTTGCAAATCTGTCCCTACCAAACATTTTCTTCTTCTCGACGTGTTGGTGTTTAATCCACATATCTCATTGTTTTAAATTAAATTTTAGTATCACTTAAAAATTATAAGAAATAGGAGTGGTTGGGAAAAACACAAATAAGTAAAAACTAGAAATTTGTGTTATGTTTTTTTAAGAAATAAGTGAAAACTAGAGATTTGTGTTATGTTTTTTAACAAATTATCTAACCTATGCTGAACGTGTTAGGATAAATTAAAATTAAAATAAAATGTTGTTAGAAGTTAAAGATTGGCAATATGAAACAGTATGTCCATATTCTATGGAAACTGTTATAGTTAGACGTAAACCATGTATTCCTTAAATTATAATTACTTATTAATGAATACTATGAAGGCAACATTTGGTGTAAGTGATAGTATGGTTCAGTGTAAAGTTAACAACAGAAATGAATAGTATATGTATGTAAAAGATAAGGACATTAGCAAAATAAGTTTTGAAAGAATAAATTTATTTTATATTTACCAGTGAAATAGTGGATTTTAGCAATGAAATAAAAGTGGTATTTCATACGTGTGAAAAATAGAATATAATTTTTTCACTGCCAGAACTACCTTTATTTTTCAATATTAAAAACAATTCTTTTTATTCGTGTAGAAATTAACTGTTTAGTGAGCTATAGCTTTTAAAACCGGTCAAGTATTTCAGAATTGTTGTCAGTTACAGTGAAAAATGTCGTTTTTTTCAAAAACACTTTTTCCCGAAATTTGCTATCAATACATTAATACATCATTGGATTGGAAATAACTTAACTAAGAAAATTGAAATCAGTTAAGTAGTTTAGAAGTTTTTTTGTTGTTTTTTGGCCCACCTTCTCAACCCCTTTTTATCTGCTCCTTTCTTTCGCCTCCCCTCACTCCGTCTTCCGCCAGCTCTGCTGTTGTCCCTCCTACTAGATGGTGATCTGTTCTGACATACTTTCTGCTGAAGCCTCGCTGTATATTCCGTTTCTGCGACGACTCTCGCTGTTCACCCGCAGTTCACCTGATTTTTATCTTTTTTCCTTCGGATTGTACTGTTTCTGGGACATTGCTGATATGTCTTCTGATATTGTCTATTGCTGTGAAACAGCCTCCCCCTAGTACTCAATGGTACTCCATTCAAGCTACTATGCCACTACTAGGCTAATGGCCACTGCATACTTTAGACGCGCCATACGAAGAACCAACGAATTTCTGTCCACAGCTTCCCTTCTTTCAGTGAACGTCGGCCTAACATCGTCACAAGTCAGCAGTGAGGTACTAACTACTCATGAAGCAAATTTGAGGGCCGAGAAGGTGGATTTTTGCCGAATGGTAATGAATGATAAGCAGTGAATAAATGAAAGATGATAATGGAGAGACCAGCATCCGGCGGGGTTTGAACCCACGACCTTCCGCTTGTGGGCCCAGTGCTCTACCACTGGGCTATAGAGAAAAAAAAAAAAGAAAAAAAAGAAAGTAGTTTAGAAGTTATGGGAAATTAAAAACAGCAATTTTATCATACTACGCCAATGATGTCGTCAATATTTTATTTATTTTTCTGCATACTGCAATGCTGCAGTACAATTTGATTATAAACCATCAAATAAAAAGAAAATGTGTTGTTTTGTCGTGAATAACAGATTTGATTTCATCTCGAATTGATCAAACCAATATTTTCACTTATGCTTCTCATTCGTAAAAATATAAAGTTTTCACGCTTCTCGATGAAATAAAATCTGTTGTTCGCTCCAAAACATCAAATTTGCTCTATATATTAAGTATGTAAAGATATACATGAATGAATGAACAAACGGACGAACGAACGAACAAAAAACAAACAAACGAACAAATAAATCAATAAATAAATGTTGGAATGAATAAATAATTTAAAATAAACAAATAAATGAGCGAGAGAGCTGGCAAGTGAGTGAATCAGTGAGTGAGTAAATGACTGAGTGAGCGAATGACTGAACAAACGTACAACCCCAGGAATGTACGATCCAACAAAAAACAAAGAAACAAATGAATAAATGATCAAATGAATGAATGCATGAATAAATGAACTAACGAACAAAGAACGAACAAACGAACGAACGAATAAATAAATAGAACACATTTCAAAATTGAATGTTTCTATAAAACACCCGTGACTTCTGGAGGTAGACCAGTTCATGATTTAACACGCTATATATAAAACCTATGTGTCATGTGGTTTTAGAGAAGATTTCTTGTAAGGACTCTTTTCATATATATAAGTATTATAAGGAAACGTGAAATCCATATACATGGGACTTTGAACATGCAAGTACCAAGGAATCATTTCTGAGAAAAAATGTTGAAAGCTGTTCATCAGTTCTTGAGAAAACTAAAGATGTTTTAAGATATAAACTATTTTTAGTAATGGAGGCCATCTTGGATGTCGCACTGACCTTATTTTTTAAAAAAAACTTCAAAGCCAATTAGGCCAAAAATAAAATTATGTTTGTTTCCCCTTCCCGACCCATGCAAAAAAGTGTTGGGTAGGTAGGTAGGTAATAAAAAATTTTTATTTCATTTCTTTTATTTGAGATCAAAACTGGAATACATGCTACCTATAAGACACATTTAAGACAAAAAAAATAAAAAAAAAAAAAAAAAAATAATAATATTTTTTTTTCGCCAGTGTCGAAAAAATAATTCGGGTCGCGGCAATTTCGGTGGGTCGGTCGGGAAGGGGAAACAAACATAATTTTATTTTTGGCCTTATGTCAGGTTCATCCATGCCAAGTTTGAACAGAAACGGTAAAACTGTTCCTGAGAAAAAGCCGTTTTAAAGTAAAACAAACAAACAAAAAAAAACTCGCCTGGCCAGACAAATGGCATAGAGATGGATGATGAGTGGACGGACAGACGGATGCCCAGAGGCTTTCTCTAAGCATTTGGCTCATGTGTGATAATACGCGACAGGTGATTTATAAATAAACAAAAAATAAGAAATTGAATGTTTTTCATTTGTTTTTTATTTAATTCTTGTGAAACAGAGTCATGACTGGTGACCTGAATTTACTTCTGTAACATCCAAAATCAGGACGGACTAAACACGGGTACCACGACAAAGGCAAGTAAATATCGTTTCGAGTGATACATGTCTCTATGAAAAGTTCAAAATGTTGAATTCGACTCGAAATTCGTCGATTGGTCAACATATTACTTATGTACAGGCGATGAATGGGCAGACGATACGTCAGATAGGCGGACGGACGTATGGAAAAATAGTTATCATTATGTATTATATACTTCCCAGTGAAATAGCGGAGTGTATGGTTGGAATAAACCTTATAGTCTCATTGTTTATATTGAACTGTCGGAACGAAATGTATTTTCTGTTTGAAACAGTTTGGTAGTGTTGCATGATAAAAAGTATAAGATAAATAGAATATTTGCTGGTTTGTCGTGAATTTAGGATTTATTTTCATCTCGAAGTGAGAAAACTTATATCTTCACTTATGCTAAAACATTCTTGAAAATATAAGTTTTCTCACTTCGCGATGAAAATAAATCCTATATTCACTTCAAACCAACAAATATCCTCTATATATACCTCACACATGAACCTTTGGCTCATGTTAGCTTATTACTGAAAGTAGTTTCATACAAAAACGGAATGATAATAATGCTTTTCAAAAATTACATGTCATTTTTTTTTTATTTAATTATTGTGAAAAAGGGTCATGACCTTTGAACTCAATTTACCTCAATTACATCAAAAATCAGGACTGAACACGGGTACCATGACAAAGGCAGGAGAATTCCCTTTCGAGTGATAACTGTCTCTTTCCTGCTCGCAATATCTGCAACTCGACTCCCAATTCATGGAGTGGCTAATACACATTCGTCCGGACAGACAGCAAATGGGCGGACGGACGGCGAATTTGCCGACGGACGGTCGACGAACAAAGAATTATCACCGTACATTAGCTGACATCTGAGCCTTTAACTTATGTTAACTTATGACCGAAATATTCTTCATGCATAAACAAAATAATAATGCCTTTCAAAAATGTACATTCAGTTTTTCAATTACATATTCTGGAAAGGGTCATGACCTTTGACTTTATTTTACCGCTGTCACATACAAAATAAGGGCAGAACACGGGTACCTCGACAAAGGTAAGATATTACCCTTTCAAATTATACCTGTCTCTATGCTCCTCGAAACATGTTGAACTCGACTCACAATTCATTGAATGACTACAAGAAGTTCATCCAGACAGACGGCAAATGAGCGGACGGACGAAGACTTATCACCATATATCAGCTCACCTCTGAGCCTTTTACTTATGTTAGCTTATCATTGAAATACGCTTCGTGCATAAACAAAATAATAATGGCTTTCAAAAATGTACATTCAATTAAATATTCTGAAAAAGGGTCATGACCTTTGATCTCAATTTACCCTTGTCATATACAAAATCAGAGCTGAACAAGGGTACCACTTCACAGGCAAGATATTACTCTTTCGAGTGATACCTGTCACTAAGCTCCACGCAAAATGTTGAACTCGACTCAAAATTCGTCGAGTGGCCTCCAGACTTATATGCTTAAAACTCAAACTAAAGACCGAAAACAAAAAACGGGAAAAAATCAATGTAAGAAAATGACTGGTCTTCTACTTTGTTTGCCTAAAACTTTGGCGCGAAACTTGACGAAAAATAAAAGTCGCATAGTATTTTTGAAAAACAAGTAAGTTTTGATACTCGCGTTACTGCAAGAGGGTGTTAAAATATATGAAATAAATTAGACAAACATATGTTTTGCTGTTGTAATTTTTAACTTTAAATTGTAAAATAGTTCTTGCTTAAGCATATAACATCCTATTTTAAATTTTTAAATACATTGCAAGTGCTGCGCAGGGCATGAATCTCTAGATGTA
This sequence comes from Cyrtodaria siliqua, assembly GCA_037043455.1. Taxonomy (NCBI): domain Eukaryota; kingdom Metazoa; phylum Mollusca; class Bivalvia; order Adapedonta; family Hiatellidae; genus Cyrtodaria; species Cyrtodaria siliqua. The sequence continues at coordinate 47,423 of JAWPHD010013863.1, read as the reverse complement.
AAATACAAACAAGAGGGCCTGTGGATGCTCTACAGGCTAACATGGCTCTTAATTATAACATCAATGTATCGAGTGGCTGCAATTACGTTGTTTTTTTGAAGTTTTGAGCAAAATCCAGCATTTTAAACTAATTCAAGGGCCATAACTAAAAAATCTGGTAAAGTTTGGTAAGTATCAGATGAAAAATGAAGGCCCTATCGTCTTAACGAGGTAGAAGTTAACAGACGACACACGGACAACGGACAACTCGCCATCCCATAAAAATCATCAGCTCCAAAAAGGAGGTCAAGGTCATAGATGAAATCCATGAGTCCAAAAAAATGCACTACCCAAGACACAACTATGTCAAAATAAAATACTTTGTCTTCCAAAGATAAACCTATAAATTAGGTTAAAAACATCTAGTGCATGAGTAAGTTATGTAAATGTAACAATTAAAGTTATCTGCCCTTTGCTTGGATGGTGAAAGTCACATCACATTTGTTTTGTCATGTTGCAATGTACCACTCAAGATACAACTATAAGCGAAGTTTGACAAGTCTTAGTGCATACAGTTTGTGAAAAAGTGACGTCAAAGTTGAAGGTAAAAATTATAAGGTTATCTGCCCTTTCCTTGGAGGGTAAAGGTCACTTCCATATTTGCTTTGTCACGTTGTGATGTACCACTCAAGATACAACTAAAAGCAAAGTTTTAAAGGTCTAGTGCATACAGTTTGTGAGAAAATGACCTAAACACAAAACTTGAATGTTGACGCCGATCTGGCTGGGTTTCAAACTTGTCTGAGCTTTCATTGATATTAACAATTTGGTAAAGTTTGGTAAAGATCAGATGAAAATGAAGGCCCTATCGTCTTTAACAAGACAAAAGTTAAAGACGGACGACGGACAACGGACAACTCGCCATCCCAAAAGCTCTGCTGGCCCTTAGAGCTAAAAAAACAACTCACTTTTTGTGTTTCCTCTTCCCCGTTATTTCAGTATCGGAAGTAGCACTGTCAGAGTGTATGGACACGAGGCGTTGGAGGGTTAGGGCCTTGAACTCTTGTACTGAAAATGGGACAAACTTTGTTTATGTCTCACAAGAAAGACTGAGGAATGATACAGCACTGCAGATATCAGATCATAACATGTCAGATGTTTATAATCTAGAACTAAAATAGCCTCCTCAACATCCCTCCTCAATCATGGTCATCTTTATCATCATCATCATCATCATCATCATCATCATCATCATCATTATCATCCAGCTAGTCCCTTCATCCATCCATCCATCCATCCATCACCACCACCACTACCACAACTTCCCTCTCTACATCACCACCACCATTAACACATCATCACCATCCCTAAAGATCATCTGTATGCCCCTCCCTCCATCTACTCAACACAACAAAATCACCACCATCACCGTCCTCCTCCTCCTCATCATCATCATCTCACCTTCCTCATCTTCATCCTCTTCATCATCGCTATCCTTCTCAATCAGATATGTCCGCAGGAAGTCTGCAAAATCTCCATTGTGTGCTAGCAGCTCTTCGTATGACCCCACCTCTGATATGACCCCGTTGCTAATGACAACAATCGTGTCTACAGATGGTAACCACTGGATACCGTGGGTGACCAGAATTCTTGTCTGTAAGAAAAGCCAACAATTCTAAATGAGTTTACAGTGGGTGCCACAAAAATATTTGTTTAAAAATATAGAAGACTTTGCAAGGAATGAACACTTTTATGAAGCACCCTTTTCTATTAGCGACATAAACTTTATTCATTTTTATGGACCTCATTTAAACTCACCTTGTCTTTTAAAAGACCATGTTTGCCAACAACTTTTTCAAATATATGCTTTCCAACGTGAGAATCTACGGCACTCAATGGGTCATCAAGAAGATAGATGTCGCTGTCGAAGTACACTGCCCTCGCCAGACTCACACGCTGTCTCTGGCCTCCACTCAAGTTGATACCCTGCAATTATGAGTAATAAAAGCTTGAATTTCATTAATCTTGTTTAATCAGATGCATTTTATGCAATATTTATCACAAAGAACATGACTAAAGCATTCTGGTAACTCTGATGAGTATTACACGAAAACTGAAGTGTATTGTGTTTGGACAACTGGTTAGATACCCAGTCAAATACACACAATCACCATGACTCTAAATAACTGTTTATTTAATCTATTAAAATTAAAGCAAAAATGCTTAAGACCAGAATTGTATTTAACCTTTCACCCCAAGCTGTAAAATCTACATATAGGCGAATCAACTATAAAACTCCAAGCACCAGAGTTCTACTATAAAAAAAAAAAATAATAGCTGGAGCTGAGTATCACCTTTTCCCCTATTTCTGTCAGGTCATTTGCAGGAAGGATGTCAAGGTCACTCTTTAAAGCACATGCGTCGATAAGTTTCTCATACTTTGTGGCATTCATGACATTACCGAACAGGATGTTGTCTCTCACGCTGGCATTTTGGATCCAGGCTTGTTGAGGAACATATGCTGTGGTACCCTGCAGAAAGATACAGATTTTTTTGTGAAATTAGTTCCTCATATTAATGACATTACCAGTGTATGTATCCAGATTTCTTGCGGCATATAATGGGATGAAGTGCCTTTGGGAGTATATAGCATATAAAGTGTCTGTAGTACTACCACAAATGTAGAATGAATGACTTGGATTATATTTTACTTGGTTTGAAAATCACTGTGCGCGCCTCTTCTACTGATGTAAAAAACGCTAGATGGATTTCAATGAAACTTTACCACAATGTTTCTTGATTGATGACTTTTCAGATTTGAATTTATTTTGCGCTTGGTTGTTAAAGTGGTAATACAATGCAATTCTTAATCAGCGTAAAAAAATTATATACATTTTCTTAAGTGTACTCTTTATTGTATTGTACGACGACAAACTGACGTAACATTTCTTATATGAATATTTACAGTAAAAGCAAAAAAAACAGCGAAATAAAAGTAAAAAAAACTTACATCGACATTAACCTGTCCTGTTATTTTCTCCATTTCACCAAGTATGGCAGATATAAGTGAGGATTTACCTGCCCCTACTGTGCCTACCACTGCCACTAGACTACCCTTTGGTACACTCAAATTGATACTGAAAACATAGCACAGAATTAATGATAGCCATAAAAATGCCTACAAAAGAATATCATTTGTTTAACGCACCCCCCCACCACTCACCCCGCACCCACCCACAACATTTTCCACCCACCCTTTCACATCCCTGCATACAGTCATGACTTGGATTACAATAGCAAATCAATATCTTCAACTTCATCACAATTTTACCAATACCGTTACATTTTAATAGTTGCCACCAGAAGTATTAATAATCAGTCACAAAAGCCATTTTCATCATCATCATCATCATCATCATCCTTATAACCAGAATTATAGCAGTACCATTATGATTTCCTCCTCCTCATTATCATCATCATCACCACCACCAATGTCATCATCAGTGTTATCAAAAAATCATCAGATTTATCTTACCATCCTCAGCAGCAATAGCAACATCATCATCATCATCATAATCATCATCTGTTCCATCATGTTCATTACCACCACTATACAATCATCACCATCATCATCATCATCATCATCATCATCACCATCACCATTGCCATCATCATCATCATCATCATCATCATCTGTTCCATCATGTTCATTACCACCACTATACAATCATCATCATCATCATCATCATCATCTGTTCCATCATGTTCATCACTACTACAATCATCATCATCAAGCACAACTTACTTTCTCAGACAGGGACCTAATACTGGATCCCAGCTGAATGTTCCATTATCAATTCTGACGGCATCATCTGTAATAACGGGGATACAGTATTGTAATAAGTTTGACAGTTTATTTTTTAACTATGTTTCAATCGTCATTACTCTCGACACAGTTGTGTCATAAAATCTATACACACTTTGTGTAATACGTACTCTATATTTACAAATATTACGCATGATTCAAGCTAGTTTAACTCAGAATTATTAAAGACTATTTTTCTACAAATTTTATGCAGGACTCAAACTTGTTTAACTCAGAAGAAACTTATCTTACAAAAACTGTATGAATTACATGTGAATCTCCTTGTTTAAACGTGATTCCAGTTATTTTTAATATAGGAACATCCTTTAATTTTGAAGATGAATATAATAATTCATAAAGAATCGTGACTACTGACCAGAAGGATTATGGGTAACATTTGTTTCTTCCAGGTCATCATGGTTCAGGAATTTATTCATGCGTTTTATAGACACTGATGCCTTTATAACCTCCATAATCACAATGGGCGCCATATTCAGGGCAAACCTCAGAATATTGAACAGCGACATGGCGACGAATGCCGTCTGGGCGTCAATTCTGTGGTCTTTGTTAGTAAATATGTATGTCGCAAAGGTGGCCAGTCCAACCTGACAAACACACACAATAAGTTTATTTTAAATAATTCAGACCTTTAAAGGGAGTACATCAGAAATGGGATTTTTTTTTAGAACTGTTCATAAACATAAACTATATGAACCACATGCCGCCAAAAGAAATTACACTGAACATATATAATAAAAGACCTGAAGAAGGTATCTCCTAACTATAGTTACACACCAGGTTTGGCTATTTTAAACTTGTCGGTAAAAAATGTGCCAGGTATTGCAATGCGAGCTTCATGTGTATAGTAGCGAAGACAGCTATTTATAACTTGGGTTTTGCAACATCGTGGGTAAAGTTTCCTCAAACACTGTCCATGTGCTCCATTGTATTTTCTGGTTGTTTGTGGGACTACTTTTCTTACACGTCAGGTGTAAATACCTATAGGACTTTTAATTCACTCAAAGCTTGACAGATCAGAATTACGTATTTAACGGACTTGCCAACTGCATAAAATGTCAAAATATGTTTTTAAATATTTACCGTGAAAGGTGCCACTGTCCATGAAAAAGTCATAAAAGCGTTTATAATGGCGGCCTTGCGTAGCAGTGAAAGCTCTTTTGCTCGTATTTCAGTGATTTTCTCTCCAAATGCAAGTTCCCAGGCGTAGAGTTTGAGGATCTGAAACCAATTAGAAAGACAGCCATGCAAACAAGTACCTAGTTGCGAATAAAAACAGGCATACATTTATAAGTCTATTAAATCATTTTAGAATTATTTTATTATTAGTCAAGTGGCCTTCTAGGCTATTGTTTTTTTTGTATTTATATATACACGAGCATCTTTGTGTTTTACTTATATTGCCTATTAATGCTGCCTTGTTGGTTAGAGAATAGTTCATGGCGGGGATTTCTTTATTTACACTGTCCCATTTTGTGTTCACAGTAGGGTGTGTGAGGTTTGGTGCACCTTAGAACCTGGTTTAATCCCCAGCGGCTTTTTTTGCCACTGACCGTTCCAAGGCGGTAGCCCTACTGTCAACACTTTTGTGTTTTTGATGTCTAATTTGACCTTTTATACATCTTTAAATTTGTACTTTGTTTCTCTGTGTGTTCGTGATTGAGTGTCGTCCTTGAATGCTGCTTTTCCTGTTCAATTTTTATATCTATATGTACTAACTCAGTCAGTTTTGAGAACTGATTGAGTGTATCCACCTTGCTAAATTAACAGGTTTTATTGGTCCAATTTTTGTCACTGAACCAATAAGAATTCTTCATTCATATTTTCATTTGGTTGTTCCTATCATGACATCACTATCTGGTATTATGATATTATGACATCATCATGCTATTATGATGCAACTCAGTGAGTTCTGAGAACTGACTGAGTCTTTAAATTGCTGTGAGGAACAGATTGTTTGTATTGCTCACTGAGTAATGAGTTTCTCGAAACCAAGATTCACAAAATTCTAAATATAAAATAAATCTAACATGATTTAATAGACTGTTTTATATGGTTTAAAAAAAAGTCTGTGATACAGAATTTACTACACAATGTTAGAAAGAGACAAACTCATTTTTTATTTGCCCAATTTGCCACTTGAAAGCGGATGTGTAACTTGCAACTGAAACAAGAGGCCCAAGTGGGCCTGTGGACGCTCTATGGATAAAACGGCCCTTATAACAAGGGTTGTCATCATAAAATTCCCATCAGTACTTCTTTTAAAACATGGCAAAAAAACAACACACAAAACACCCACAACTGAAATTTAAACCCTTGACAATTTAAACAAGCGGCCCTTAGTTCTAAGTTGGTATGGTTATTTATGGACTCGAGGCACAAGAATTGTATCAAATAAGTTTTGACCGCTGTAGAGGGGCCCCTATTCAGGCAGTCAAAATCCATTTTATATAATTGTTGTGCCTTGAGTCCCAAAAGAACTCAATTAGAACTAGGGGTTGTTTTTAGTAAAAACAGATGTCTCCCGACAGGAGAAAGGGCCATAAATCCACCAAAATTCATTAAACTGGAACACGACAAAGACATGTGCGACTATGCTTGGTAATGGTCATCCCCACCAAGTTTCATGGAAATCCAGGCAGCAGATCAGGAGAAGTAGTCAGGACAAAGCTTATGTATTAAAACCTTTAAAGGGCCATACCTCCATCCAAAATCATTCAACCGTAACAAGACAATGATATAAACAATCAAGTTTCTTTGAAAGTCGAATCGTGGTTGACGAGAACCAGTCCGGACAAAGTTTGTGTATTTAACATTTTAAAGAGCCACAATGCTACCAAATATCATTCAACCATAACACAACAATGATATGCGCAACTAGGCTTAGTACTGATCATTCCTGCCAAGTGTCATTGAAATCCAACCAGAGGTCTGGGAAAACTAGTCTGGATAATGTTTGTGTAAGGGGCCATAACTCTGTCAAAAATCATTAAACCGAAACATGTCAATGACTTGCGTAACTAGGCTTGGTACGGATCATTCCTGCCAAGTTTCGTTGAAATCCAGTCAGGTGTTCAGGAGAACTAGTCTGTACGATGTTAATGTATTAAAACCTTTAAAGGGCCATAACTCCGCCAAAAATCATTCAACTGGAACACAGTGATGAAATGCACAACTAGGCTTGATACTGATCATCCTTGCCAAGTTTCGTTGAAATTCAGCCAGGGGGTTAGCAGCACTAGTCCAGACAAAGTTTGGGTATTAAAACCTGTAAATGGCTACGACTCTGCCAAAAATCTTTTAACTGGAACACTGTGATGATATGCACAACTAGGCTTGGTACTGATCATCCCTGAAACATTTCTCTGAAATGCGACCAGGGATTCAGGAGAACTATCCAGACAAAGTTTGTGTAGTAAAACCTTTAAAGGGCCATAACTCCGCCAAAATTCTTTCAACCGGAATAGGGTGATGATATGCACAATTAGGCTTGGTACTGATCATCCTTGCCAAGTTTCACTGAAATTCCGCCATTGGTTTAGCTAGTCTGGACAAAGTTTGTGTATTAAAACCTGTAAAAGGCCATAACTCGTCTGAGCTTTCATTTATATTAATAACCTGGTAAAGTCTGGTAAAGATCGGATGAAAATGGAGGTGCTAGAGTGTTGACATCAAAACATTAACACATTTTTCAATAAGTCAAGGGCCATAACTTTGGTGTTACTTGTCCAATCTGGCTGGTTTTAGAACTTGACTGAGTTTTCATCAATAATAACAATCTGGCAAAGTTTGGTATACGTAGGATGCAAAATGGAGGCGCTAAAGTGTTGGCAAGACAAAATATAGCAATTTTTGCTAATTCAAGGACAATAACTCCGGTGTTACTGGTCCGATCTTGCTTGTTTTCAAACTCGTTTGATCTTTCATCGATGTTAATAATCTGGTAAAGTTTGGTAAAGATCGGATAAAAAATGAAGGTGCTAGTGTTGGCATCAAAAAGTTAACTGAAGACGGATGGACAATGGATAAAAGACCATGGCATAAGCCCTACTGGCCTTGAAAATGGATTTTGGAACATGAATACCAAAAATCTAATTTTCCAGAAGTTGTGCCAGCCAAGTCTTTTTTAATTGTATTTTTGAAATACAGATTCATATAGGCTATTACAACAGTAATGGACATACAAATATGGATTCATATAGGCTATTATTACAGTAATACAGATTCATATAGGCTATTATTACAGTAATGGACATACAAAATTCAGATTCATGTATTTAATCTAAGCTATTATTACAGTAATGGACATACAAAATACAGATTCATGTAGGCTATTATTACAGTAATGGACAAACAAAATACAGATTCATGTAAGCTATTATTACAGTAATGGACATACAAAATACAGGTTAATATAGGCTATTATTACAGTAATGGACATACAAAATACAGATGGATGTAGGCTAATTTTACAGTAATGGACATACAAAATACAGATTTATGTAGGCTATTTTTACAGTAATGGACATACAAAATACAGATTTATGTAGGCTATTATTACAGTAATGGACATACAAAATACAGATTTATGTAGGCTATTTTCACAGTAATGGACATACAAAATACAGATTTATGTAAGCTATTATTACAGTAATGGACATACAAAATACAGATTCATGTAGGCTATTATTACAGTAATGGACATACAAAATACAGATTCATGTAAGCTATTATTACAGTAATGGACATACAAAATACAGATTCATATAGGCTATTATTACAGTAATGGACATACAAAATACAGATGCATGTAGGCTATCATTACAGTAATGGACATACAAAATACAGATTTATGTAGGCTATTTTTACAGTAATGGACATACAAAATACAGATTTATGTAAGCTATTTTTACAGTAATGGACATAAAAAATACAGATTCATGTAAGCTATTTTTACAGTAATGGACATACAGAATACAGATTTATGTAGGCTATTATTACAGTAATGGACATTTAAAATACAGATTCATATAAGCTATTATTACAGTAATGGACATACAAAATACAGATTCATGTAAGCTATTTTTACAGTAATGGACATACAAAATACAGATTCATATAAGCTATTATTACAGTAATGGACATACAAAATACAGATTCATATAAGCTATTATTACAGTAATAGACATACAAAATACAGATTCATATAGGCTATTATTACAGTAATGGACATACAAAATACAGATTCATACATATAAGCTATTATTACAGTAATGGACATACAAAATACAGATTCATATAAGCTATTATTACAGTAATAGACATACAAAATACAGATTCATATAGGCTATTATTACAGTAATGGACATACAAAATACTGATTCATACTGGCTATCTTTATGGTATTGGACATACAAAATACAGATTCATATAGGCTATTATTACAGTAATGGACATACAAAATACTGATTCATACTGGCTATCTTTACAGTAATGGACATACAAAATACTGATTCATAATGGCTATATTAACAGTAATGGACATACAAAATACCAATTCATACCAGCTATCTTTCCAGTAATGGACATACAAAATACTGATTCTTACAAAAAGTTTATCATAATGTTAAAATAAGAATAATGAAGGTAAAGGCCATGGCAATTTAGCTTTTATCGCAACAAATTGAATACAGAAGTGGCTATTCAAAACAAATGTTGTTATTCTGAACAAATATGGCTATTCGGTACCTTAATTCCATTCAGGATCTCTGTCATCAACTTGATTCGATGATCCTTCTGTTCCATTTGTTTCTCCTGCAGCACGTGCACCTTGCCCATGATAACCATGTTAATGGGAAACAAGATGATCATCACGCCAAGTCCGGCAAACATGGAGTAGCCGACGGTGTAGTACAGGAAGATGAGGGACACAGCGATCTGTAGCAGGCTTGACCATACGCCCCAGATGTAACTCGTCACCTCCTGAATGTGTTCTGCATCTACTGACATCAAGTTGACAATTTCACCAACAGTTGATTCAGTACGAGAGCGATTGTTCATCGTCATTGACTATAAATGTAAAGATAATTATAGCCTTACCTTGCAAAATATTGAATACAGTTTTCATCCCCATAACCACCTTAAAAACATTCCTAGAATGGGGGAGGGCAGTAACAGTGTACAGGTGTAACACTGTGTAATCAACATTTTGTACAGGTGTGGCACGGTATATGCTAATATATGTACAGGTGTGTAACTGTGTATGATACTATATGTACAGGTGTGACAATATGTATGCTAATATATGTACAGGTGTGTAACTGTGTATGATACTATATGTACAGGTGTGACAATATGTATGATACTATATGTACAGGTGTGACAATATGCATGATACTATATGTACAGGTGTGACATTATGCATGATACTATATGTACAGGTGTAACAATAGGTATGATACTATATGTACAGGTGTGACAATATGTATGCTAATATATGTACAGGTGTGTAACTGTGTATGATACTATATGTACAGGTGTGACAATATGTATGATACTATATGTACAGGTGTGACAATATGCATGATACTATATGTACAGGTGTGACAATATGCATGATACTATATGTACAGGTGTGACAATAGGTATGATACTATATGTACAGGTGTGACATTATGCATGATACTATATGTACAGGTGTGACAATATGCATGCTAATATATGTACAGGTGTGACAATATGTATGATACTATATGTACAGGTGTAACAGTATGTATGATACTATATGTACAGGTGTGACAATATGCATGCTAATATATGTACAGGTGTGACAATATGTATGATACTATATGTACAGGTGTGACAGTATGTATGATACTATATGTACAGGTGTAACAATATGTATGATACTATATGTACAGGTGTAACAATATGTATGATACTATATGTACAGGTGTGACAATATGTATGATACTATATGTACAGGTGTGACAATAGGTATGATACTATATGTACAGGTGTGACAATATGTATGATACTATATGTACAGGTGTGACATTATGCATGATACTATATGTACAGGTGTGACAATATGCATGATAATATATGTACAGGTGTGACAATATGTATGATACTATATGTACAGGTGTGACATTATGCATGATACTATATGTACAGGTGTGACAATATGTATGATACTATATGTACAGGTGTGACAATATGCATGATACTATATGTACAGGTGTGACATTATGCATGATACTATATGTACAGGTGTGACAATATGTATGATACTATATGTACAGGTGTAACAATATGCATGATACTATATGTACAGGTGTGACAATATGTATGATACTATATGTACAGGTGTGACAATATGTATGATACTATATGTACAGGTGTGACAATATGTATGATACTATATGTACAGGTGTGACAATATGTATGATACTATATGTACAGGTGTGACAATATGTATGATACTATATGTACAGGTGTAACAATATGTATGATACTATATGTACAGGTGTAACAATATGTATGATACTATATGTACAGGTGTGACAATATGTATGATACTATATGTACAGGTGTGACAATATGCATGATACTATATGTACAGGTGTGACATTATGTATGATACTATATGTACAGGTGTGACAATATGTATGATACTATATGTACAGGTGTAACAATATGTATGATACTATATGTACAGGTGTGACAATATGCATGATACTATATGTACAGGTGTGACAATATGCATGATACTATATGTACAGGTGTGACAATATGTATGATACTATATGTACAGGTGTGACAATATGCATGATACTATATGTACAGGTGTGACAATATGCATGATACTATATGTACAGGTGTGACAATATGTATGATACTATATGTACAGGTGTGACAATATGCATGATACTATATGTACAGGTGTGACAATATGTATGATACTATATGTACAGGTGTGACAATATGCATGATACTATATGTACAGGTGTGACATTATGTATGATACTATATGTACAGGTGTGACAATATGTATGATACTATATGTACAGGTGTAACAATATGTATGATACTATATGTACAGGTGTGACAATATGCATGATACTATATGTACAGGTGTGACAATATGCATGCTAATATATGTACAGGTGTGACAATATGTATGATACTATATGTACAGGTGTGACATTATGTATGATACTATATGTACAGGTGTGACATTATGTATGATACTATATGTACAGGTGTGACAATATGTATGATACTATATGTACAGGTGTGACAATATGTATGATACTATATGTACAGGTGTGACAGTATGTATGATACTATATGTACAGGTGTAACAATATGTATGATACTATATGTACAGGTGTAACAATATGTATGATACTATATGTACAGGTGTAACAATATGTATGATACTATATGTACAGGTGTGACAATATGTATGATACTATATGTACAGGTGTGACAATATGTATGATACTATATGTACAGGTGTGACAATATGCATGATACTATATGTACAGGTGTGACAATATGTATGATACTATATGTACAGGTGTGACAATATGCATGATACTATATGTACAGGTGTGACAATATGCATGCTAATATATGTACAGGTGTGACAATATGTATGATACTATATGTACAGGTGTGACAATATGCATGATACTATATGTACAGGTGTGACAATATGCATGATACTATATGTACAGGTGTGACAATATGCATGATACTATATGTACAGGTGTGACAATATGCATGATACTATATGTACAGGTGTGACAATATGCATGATACTATATGTACAGGTGTAACAATATGTATGATACTATATGTACAGGTGTGACAATATGCATGATACTATATGTACAGGTGTGACAATATGTATGATACTATATGTACAGGTGTGACAATATGCATGATACTATATGTACATGTGTAACTGTGTAAGACTTTCAGGCCTGTAAAAATTTTACAAAGACAACTAGTCCTGCAGGACTAGTAAAAGAAAAATACACTTGCCCTTATCAACTTTGTACTCGCCCTTAATTTTAAACAGGAATCACCTTCATAGTTTTGCTTACCGATAGTGCTAGACAAGGTAAATCAGTGTCAATCAAGCACTTTATTTAGATAAACAAACTACATGTAACATCATCAAAGTATCAAATAAATGACTAGATCCCATCTTAGGTATGACTAACTTGTCCACTTAATAATTATGAAAGGCACTTACAAGGATCACTCTAGGCCGCGATTCCGCGATATTCTCACATTAAAATCTCAAAATATGCATGAAAAAAAGACAAATGGAACAAATTGTTGCACCGAATTCGGGAAATCCATTTTCACCATTTCGGTTCGTAATGAAAATATATTTATATTTCATTCAAAAATCTCAAGTAAATTTGTTCAGATCCACTTATTCGTGATTAAAACATATAAAATGAGAAAATATCAAATTATTCGAAAATCACATGAAAAAAATCAAAACGAGATTATGTCGGTAAACTTCCGGTTCGCTTTTGCTTCTCGGACTCGGTGGTGCCAAGGAAAATCAATTATTATGAATAAACATGGCCATTTTTATAATAGTTCATCAACTTCTAGTCATATCTGACCATTATCCCCCGATCTATAGTGATTTGACGCAAACAACTATGTACTGGAGTGGTGCAAGCAATTGTAAAACTATATTAGCGTAAAAAGTTGACGAAATTCGGACACGCTTTATTTCGGATGCTTTAACAACTTCTATTTTCACTACTGGGAATAAGCCAGAATGCAGGAAATCATATCTAAATTTCAAAAATGTTCTAGGGGTCATGCCCCTAGACCCGCCTAGCGCCCTTCAGCGTTAAGCGGGGGTCGACGAACAACCACTGGTCGTTTGGCTTCGCATCGGAAATGTTTTATGAAAATGGTGAATGTTTCATTAAAATCAAGCAAATGGGACATTTTGTTTCATTGAAATTCAATCCTAGGGTGATCTCTGCACTTACAATAAGATATAACATCATTTTAACATTTCAAAAGCAACTGTTTATATAAGTCACTGTGATTATACAACTGTGTATCCTCCAGTCTTTTCTCCTGCAAAACAAGCTAGCATTTGGTACTATCATACTGCTTTTATTGCAGTTTTAATTCATGCAATTGTCTATTCACTTTCTCTATTTGTATTTTTTCGTCATCTCCACCAACTCTCCTCCAAAAACATTCTATAGACATGTCAATTTCTTCGACATTTTTACGGTAAAATGCCTTCATATCAAGTAAAATGGTCCAGTTACAGTGTTTTATTGATAAAAACTACTAGTTTAGTATTGGATAATTTGATCATGACTCAGTCTACAAACTTTGGATATCTCGGCTTTACACCCTATCACAAAAGTAACCATGGGTAACAATATTTTCATGTTTACTTCCGGTGTATTTGGGTGTAATTTATCGGCTATTTATTTAGTTTAAGCAAACGCTTTGTAGAGTTTTTTCGCCTGAATAAAAGGAAACAATAAAGACTTGATTTCTTTGTTACTAATGTCAAACGTCACTCGTCCATAAGGACAACCAGAAGGAAATATCGACTCAACCGACCTGACAAGTCAATCGTCATGGCGATCGGATGAGTGGAATTATACAGGCCTGACTTTGAATAGGTGTGACACTCTGTATACTACTATGTATACAGATGTGACACTGTGTATGCTGATGTGTACAGGTGTGACATTGTGTATGCTACTTTATGTACAGGTGTGACACTGTGTATGCAACTATGTGTACAGGTGTAACACTGTGCTTGCTACTATGTGTACAGGTGTGACACTGTATGCTACTATGTGTACTGGTGTGATACTGTGTATGCTACTATGTGTATAGGTGTGACAATGTGTATGATAATATGTGTACAGGTGTGGCACTGTGTATGCTACTATGTGTACAGTTGCAACAATGTGTATGCTACTATGTGTACAGGTGTGACACTGTGTATGCTACTATGTGAACAGGTGCAACACTGTATGCTACTATGTGTACAGGTGTGACAATGTGTATGCTACTATGTGTATATATGTGACACTGTGTCTTCAACACTTTGTACATGTGTGGCACTGTGTATACTTCAATTTGCACAGGTGTGACACCGTGTATGCTACTATGTGTAGTGTTGCAACACTGTTTATGCAACTATGTGTACAGGTGTGACACTGTGTACGCTGCTATGTGTACAGGTGTGACAATGTGTATAGCAACTATGTGTACAGGTGTGACAATGTGTATGCAACTATATGTACAGGTGCGACACTGTGTATAGCAACTATGTGTACAGGTGCGACACTGTGTATGCTACTATTTGTTCAGGTGCATCACTGTCTTTGCTACTATGTTTACAGGTGTGACACGGTGTATGCTACTATGTGTACAGGTATGAAATTGTGTATACAACTATGTGTACAGATGAGACACTGTGTATTCAACACTTTGTACAGGTGCAACACTGTGCATGCTACTGTGTACAGGTGTGAAATTGTGTATGCTACTATATGTACAGGTGTGACACTGTGTATTACTATGTGTACAGGTGTGACACTGTGTAATAAACTATGAGTACAGGTGTGACACAGTGTATGCTACTATGTGGACAGGTGTGATACTGTGTATGCTACTATGTAGACAGGTGTGACACTGTGTAAGCAACTATGTGTACTGGTGTGACACTGTTTATGCTACTATATGTACAGGTGCAACATGTGTATGCTACTATATGTACTGGTGTGACACTGTGTATGCAACTATGTGTACAGGTGTGACACTATGTATGCTACTATCTGTACTGGTGCGACACTATATATGCTACTATGTGTACAGGTGTGACACTGTGTATGCAACTATGTGTACATGTGTGACACTTTGTATGCTAATATGTGTACAGGTGTGACACTGTGTAGGCTACTACGTGTACTGGTGTGACACTGTGTATGCTACTATGTGTAGAGGTGTGACACTGTATGCTACCATGTGTACAGGTGCAAAACTGTGTATGCTACTATGTGTACTGGTGTGACACTGTGTATACTACTATGTGTACAGACGTGACACTTGTGTATGCTACTATGTGTACTGGTGTGGCACTGTGTATGCTACTATGTGTACATATGTGACACCATGCATGCTACTAGGTGTACAGGTGCGACACTGTGTATGCTACTATGTGTACAGGTGTGACACTGTGTATGCTACTATTTGTACAGATGTGACACTGTGTATGCTACTATGTGTTCACATGTGACACTGTATATGCTACTATGTATACTCGTTTGACACTGTGTATGCTACTATGTGTACAGGTGTGACACTGTGTATGCAACTATGTGTACAGGTGCAACACTGTGTATGAAACTATGTGTGCAGCTGCGACACTATGTATCCAACTATGTGTACATGTTTGACACTGTGTAATCAACACATGGTACAGGTGCAACACTGTGTATGCTGCTACGTGTAAAAGTGTGACACTGTGTATGCAACTATGTGTACAGGTGTGACACTGTGTATGCAACTCTTGTGTATAGGCGTGACTCTGTGCACGCAACTATGTGTACAGGTGATACTGGGTATGCAAATATGTGTACAGGTGCAACACTATGTATACAGTTATGTGTATGTATGCCACACTGTGTATGCAACACTTTGTACAGGTGTGACACGGTGTATGCAATGCTTTGTACAGGTGTGACACTGTGCATGCAACACTGCCAACAGGTGTGACACTATGTATGTAGTACTGTGTATGTAGTACTGTGTATGTACGTGACAGATGTGTATGCAACACTGTGTACAGGTGCAACACTATACAGTTCTGTATATGTACGTCACACTGTGTATGCAACACTGTGAACAGGTGTGACACTGTGTATGCAACACTGTGAACAGGTGTGACACTGTGAATGCAGTACTGTAAACAGGTGTGACACTGCATATGCAGTACTGTTAACAGGTGCAACACTATGTATACAGTTCTGTGTATGTACGCGAGTAACGCGACACTGTGTATGCAACACTGTGAACAGGTGTGACACTGTGTATGCAACACTGTGAACAGTGTTGGTTGAAAGCAGTAGCAATCTACAGTACCATTAAATACAAAAATGGTAAAAAAGTAGTTCTGGCAAAGTTATATGTCACTGAGAAATCCTTATAAATCACTAATGGGTATATAATAAAGACCATATTACCAACATTGAATTGAATGCTTGTCATATTTGTATATCATCACTGGATTTCAATCACAATGGTTCCTGTTTGTTACTTAAGTGACCTAAAGGAAAAACTTGAATGTATCAATCAGTAAGTTATCTGCTCTTTGCCTGTAGGGTCAAGGTCACACCCTCTATTTCTATATTGCATTAAGGTTTACTCCCTAAAATACAACTACAACCAAAGTTTGAAGTTTCGAGTGAATACAGATCCTCAGAATGTGACCTAAACGCAAAATTTAATTGTAAACATCATTTAGTTATCTGCCCTTTTCTTAAGGGTCAAGGTAACGCCTGTATTTCCGATATTATGTAGAGTTGTATACTATCTAAAATACAACTATAACCAAAGTTTGAAGTTTTGAATGCACACAAATCCTGAGAATGTAACCTAAATATCATTTAGTTATCTACCCTTTACATAGAGGGTCACGATCACACAAACATTTTTGCTATGTCAAGTTCAATTGCATTACCCAAGACCCAACAGTAACCAAAGTTTGAAGTCTCTAGTGCATACAGCCAGAGAGTGACCTAAACGCAAAAGTTGAATGATGATGTGGTCACCCTTTCGAAGGAAAAGTTGCACGGTCTCTTTTTCCTTCGAAAAATGGCGAGGCAAAAATATGTTACTTTAAATAGACATGTGTAAATATAAATACCTTTTTATAAATAGCACCAATCAGAGCAGTTCTGAGCCTCATTCCAAGTGCACAAGTTTGGTACATTAACTGGTGAAAGCAAAGGGATTGGAGCAGAAGGACAGCCACAAATCCCGCACAATAAACATAACCTTTCCACGTTGGTTGAGACAGGTCACTCGCAAAGTCTATAAGAAATCTGAAATATACAGAAGGGCACTAGTTAGCTTTTAGGAAACTGGGGCCAGGGCTCTCAAGGAGAAGTTTTGCACCATTTGCATATCAAACGCAAACACAAATCTGTAGTGTTTTTCCTTATATAAATGGTACCAATAAAGGGTATGGTAAAAACTCATTTTCCCCCCAAAATGAATACCGGTAGTCAAAATTCCCAATAAAAAAAAACAGACGGGAACTTCTAAAGAATAAAGGGGAAATATATATATTTTTAGGGGAGCGGAATGAGGCTGAATTTTGGTTCACAAACAGCCAAACGTGTGCTCTGTACATGTGAGAAACATCAAAAGAACTTGCACTTTTGTTCAACTCTATGAAATTATTAAGTTAACGCTACAACTTGCTTCTTTTTTTTTTTAAAACTAACGGCTTTGTGCATGTACTTTTATATTTGTTAAAGAGGGCCTTTTTACCCTTCTTTGCAGCAACCTGTATAAGGCCCCTTCCCCACCCAAATTTCTGTTAAAATCATGAAGTTTTCCCCATTTGTTAAATTTACATATGGAAATTCCATTCCCCATCCAGGCCAAAAGGTCCCTTCCCCAAAACTGGTTAAAAGGCCCTGTTAAAACATCACAGTGGGATTTGATGATTTATTGGGAAGTGTAAACCTATGCACAATGGTATCCCCATGAATATCGAGAAGTAAACTTTTTTTAAATAAGTGACAAACTGATTAATTGGGATGCAAGTTAGTGGCCTTGGTTGTCTGGCTATATACTACAGGTACTCTCTTTATCCTGTGAACTTTCAAACAAATAGTCTTGAGACTTTGAATGTCCGATCATTAGTTACCGACTCATATCACCACCATGTCTCACAGCCTGCTGCAGATATGTTTTTGTCTGCATAGCCTCATATGACCCTCATAAAATTATGACCTATATGTACAGACCCATTTTTAACACCAAATGCAAGACATTACCAAATGCTCGTCCACTATACTCTAATTAGAGATACAACATTTGCCTGGACAAACAAAGATAAAAGGCCATGACAAGTTCATTGGCAGATAAGTAGAGCTCTAGGCAGGTTTTGAAAAGCCAGTAACCTGTAGTGATGGGCCATCAGTCGAAATTTACAACTGATCATCGTTTACAATCAGTTGGATGTAACTGTTCCATCTTCGTTTTAATCCATTAGTCAATATGAATTATAGCACGTGCATGTTTCATGCAGGCCTTCATGAACATTTGAATAAATTCTGTTGCAGTTTTTTTCTGTCTTGTTTATTGTGCTATCGTTATTTTTTAATTTAATCAGCAAAATACTGCATCAAGTTTTCTACTTATATGTTTTAAAAATTAGCCCCACCCCTACCCCACCTCACCCCACAACCACCCCACACCCTATCTTCCCCCAAACTACCCCCACCCCCAAACCCCTGCAACCACAACAAAAAAAAATGGATGAGGATTGATATTATTTATGAAGAAAAAATCTAAAACAAGAGGGCCAGAATGGCCCTAGATTGTTCACCTTGAAATCATGGGCAATAAGTCTGCTGTGTCTATGGTTGGGGTATGGGGGAGGGTGCAGGGGAGTATATGGAGGGATATGAATCAGGCAACTTGTTTAAGCTTTTATTGATATTAACATTCTAAACAAATTTAATAAAGATCACATACAAAATGAAATAGCTACAGATTTAACAAAAAAATACAATATAGCATTTTTCAATAAATCAAGGGCCATAACTCTGTCGTAACTAACAAGATCTAGCTGGTTTTCGAACTTGTCCAAGATTTCATTGACATACAGCGATTTGCACAACTAGATATCTTACTATGCTTCCTGCCAAGTTTTGTCGAGATCCAACAACTTGAAGGTGTTTAGGAGGAGTAGTGCCGACAAGAAATTTAAATTAAAAATGTCAAAGGGCCATGACTATATCAACAAGAGGTCAATGACCTTGAAGCTCTATTGATTGATTTTGATTTCAGGAAGTAGTCGCTACAAACTTGTTTTTTGAATATCTATTTTTAGCCATGGCGGCCATCTGGAATTTCCGGCTGACCTGAAATTTTGCTAGGATCAATTAGACATTAAGAGCAACATTCCTGTAAAGTTTAATGAAAATCCGTCAAGTAGTTTCAGAGGAGTAGTCGCTACAAGTTTTCATTATTTAACTCTATGTAAACAAAGATGGCCGCTGGCAGCCATGTTTAACGTCGAATCAAAACGATTTTTGACAAGGACCAACATCATGTCATGCTGATCATTTTAGAAAAAGTCCCATATCAATATCACTTATAGTTTTCAAGAAGTAGTCGCTACAAACTTGTATTTTGAACATTTATTTTTAGCCGTGGCGGCCATCTTGAATTTCCGGCCGACCTGAAATTTTGCTAGGATCAATTAGACATCAAGAGCAACATTCCTGTGAAGTTTCATGAAAATTCCTCAAGTAGTTTCAGAGGAGTAGTCGCTACAAGTTTTCATTATACAACTCTATGTAAACAAAGATGGCCACTGGCAGCCATGTTTTACGCCGAATCAAAACGATTTTCGATAAGGACCAACATCATGTCATGCTGATCATTTTCGAAAAAGTCCCATATCAATATCACTTAGAATTTTCAAGAAGTAGTCGCTACAAACTTGTATTTTTAAAAATCTATTTTTAGCTTTGGTGGCCATCTTGGATTTCACATCAACATGCATTTTTGCTAGGATCAACTAGACTTCATGGGCAACATTTCTGTAAAGTTTCATGAATATCCATCTAGTAGTTTCAGAGGAGTAGTCGCTACAAATAAAAGTTTACGGACAGACGGAATAGACGAGACGCCGCACCACGGCATAAGCTCTGCTGATCTTTGATCATCTGCTGATCTCTGATCAGTCGAGCTAAAAACTGCATCATTTGTTAATTCAGGGGCCATAACTCTGGTGTTACTGGTCCGATCGGGCCAATTATCAAACTCATACGAGATCTTACAGTCATATACAATATGTGCAAGCTTAGTTAAGATTGCTCAAGAAATGTGGTTTCCATCATGTAAACAAGATGAACAAATGCACTTTATGCTAATTCAGGGGCCATATCTCTGGTGTTACTGGTCCAATCTGGCGCATAATTGAACTTGTCCGAGATCTTATGGTCATATGCAATCTTTGAAAGTTTGGTTAAGATTGCTCAAGAAATTAGGCCTATATCATGTAAACAAAATGAAAAACTGTATTTTCTGATAATTCAGTGGCCATAACTCTGTTGTTACTGGTCCGATCTGGCCCATTATCAGACTTGTCCGAGATCTTATGGTCATATATAATCTCTGCAAGTCTGGTTAAGATTGCTCAAGAAATGTGGCCTCTATTGTGTAGACAAGCTAAATGTTGACGACAGACGACGGACCATGGACGACGGACGCTGGACGAAAATGGTCACAGCACTTCGTGCTCAGATGAGCTAAACAAGAGGTCATTGACCATGAAGCTCTACTGATAGGTTTTGATAGCTAAATCCGCATTCCTGTGAAGTTTCATGAAAATCTGTCAATTAGTTTTAGAGTAATCGTTACAAGCCTTTATATATAACTCTAGGTAAACAAAGATAGCCACTGGCAATCATGTTTAATCTTGAATCAATTTTCAACAAGGACCAACATCATGTCATCATGATCATTTTAGAAAAAGTCCCATATCAATATCACTTATAGTTTTCAAGAAGTAGTCGCCAGAAACTTGTTTTTTAAAATCTATGTTTAGCTGTCGTGGCCATCATGAATTTCCGGCCGACAAGAAATTTTGCTAGGATCAACTAGATATCAACAACAACATTCCTGTGAAGTTTCATGAAAATCCTTCAAGTAGTTTCAGAGGAGTAGTTACTACACCCTTTTACTATATAATTCTATGAAAACAAAGATGTCCACTGGCAGCTATCTTTAACATTGAATCAAAAGATTTTTGATAATGAACAACATCATGTCATTCTGATCATTTTAGAAAAAGTCCCATATCAATATCACTTATAGTTCTATTTTCAGCCGTGGCGACCATCTTGAATTTCTAGACAGCCTGAAATGTTTCTAGGATCAACCAGACATCAAGAGCAACATTCCTGTGAAGTTTCCTGAAAATCCGTCAAGTAGTTTCAGAGAAGTAGTCACAACAACTTCTTATTATATAACTCTATGTAAACAAAGATGGCCACTGGCAAACATGTTTTATGTTGAATCAAAATAATTTTCAACAAAGATCAACATGATGTCATGCTGATCATTTTAAAAAGAGTCCCATATCAATATCACTTATAGTTTTCAAGAAACAGTCGCTAAAACCTTTTTTAAAAATCTGTTTTTAAACGTGGTGGCCATCGTGAATTTCTGGCCGACCTGAAATTTTGCTAGGATCAATAAGAGCAACATTCCTGTGAAGTTTCATGAAAATCCGTCAAGTAGTTTCAGAGGAGTAGTCGCTACAAGTTTTTACTATATAACTCTATGTCAACAAAGATGGCTGCTGGCAGCCATGTTTAACGTTGAATCAAAATGATTTTAGACAATGACCAACATCTTGTCATGCTCAAGGACCAACATCATGTCAAGCTGATCATTTTAGAAAAAGTCCCATATCAATATCACTTATAGTTTTCAAGAAGTAGTCGCTACAAACTTGTATTTTAAAATTCTATTTGTAGCTTTGGTGGCCATCTTGAACTTCCTGCCAACCTGAAATTTTGTTAGGATCTATATCAAGAGCAACATTCCTGTGACGTTTTATGAAAATCCGTCAATTATTCAGGGTTCGACACTAACGGTAGTCCGGTAGTCCGAGACCACCAGAATTTGCCTCGGACTACCTAGACCTCCAAGCTGAGTAGTCCCGTGGACTACCTACTTTTGACAAAAACAAATAGACATAATTGTCAACATAGTAATAAAACATAACAAATAAAACAACTTTATTATAATTTTTCACGAAGTTTTCACGAAGTTTGTTAAATCTCCTATCCAAAGTTGTTTTCACTTCGAAAACGCAACATTTTTGTGGCAAGACGCCTTTCACAGACATAACTGGTTTCCGGTATGAATGTAAATCTACAAAGCCAAGTCCCAGCGCTTGCTCACGACTGCTACCCATTTTAAACCGTAAATCGTAACAATGTGCGGCCCTGGATTGTTTTGCGAGAAAAATGCGAACGTTTTTAACATAATCGAAGCATTTGATGAGGTATTCAGTGTATTTCATTGATAAAGTATGAAATTAACGTATATGGATGTGCATCTTTCCCAAAATGCGTTGCAAAACTTAGCGATATGCTTCTTTTTTCATATGTCACCGGTTTTCACGATTCCAAAAAGAACGCAACTCGCAAGAAAAGATAGGACCGAATATATATTTGTTTAGTTCTGAATATATTTCATTGATATACATGTACAGGCCTTACACTTCTGCATAAATATTCAAAAATAAGACCAAGTGGACTTAAATTTGGGGCAACTGAGGTTTTGGGCAGGCAATTGCCCTTTGAAAAAACACTTGCCCTGAGGCTGGGAAAATGGATTTTAAAAATATTTCCAAAAACCCTGTTTTGAAACAGTCTATATCCCGGAGAGAGCTAATTTAAATAAGGCATTCATTTTGCAATTAAAAATCATCTCCGAGCAGATCGTAAATCTCAGAATTTTATAAAAATAATAAAGACGGGATGAATCGATCGACTGACATGGTCATAAACCACTATTGCATTTCCCATAGACCTACATTATAACCTTTTTCCTTCAATCCCTGTTTCTAAATACCGTAATCTAATAACCAGAGTTTTCTAAGAAAAATCTGGTTAAAAAACATCTGATAATGCATCAACCCACCCGCTCCGCCCACCTGCACCCATCCCAACCTCTCTTGATAGTGGGTGAGTGGGGACTGCAGTGGGCACTTACGGTGTAAGAAATAAACAAACAAATATGTACCGTCATACAAAAATTTCTTTTAAAAAATAGGGTTCGGGTGAGGTGGGGTGGAGGTTGGGTGAGGTTAGGGTTTGAATAAGAAGAGTAAAATATATACAGTCAGTAACAACAGATTGGATATCTACCTTAACCAAAATTCACTGATTTTAAATTGGGCTCTATGTGCGTCCAAGGAGTCCAAGATTCATTTGAGCCTTAATTACTTATGCAGTCCATTGACAATATGTTATAAGGAATCCTATACCCACATTTGGTTGAGGCAAGACAAATATTTCAAGAGATATAGATATATTCAATAGCTTACACTCACACCTTGATCTGCCATTATTGCACATTTTATTGGCCATCACAATTTGGGTTCTATGGGAGTCCAGAATTTAAAAAAGACAAAATTAATTACGCAATGATCTAGATAATGCTGTAAAAAAACAATGCCCAAATCTGATTGAGCTAAGGCAAGAAATGTAAGAGATAAAGGTCTGTAAACACAGCTTACACGTTAAATTTGATGTGAAATGGGACATTGCATGTCATTTTAAGGGTTCCATGGGAGCCCAAGGATTATAGGAACCAAAATTACTTATTCAGCCCTTAAGATAATACTATAAGGAAGCTCATGGTCAAATCTGGTTGAGCTAAGACAAGAAATGTTACGAGATACAGCCCTTACATGCAAAACTCAATGTGGACTGGGATGCCAACGTCACGATGATTATATACCTCTCTTATTCCATGAAGAGACTTGATAAAAATAAGGGCATGTCAAAAATCCATTTTAGAGACATAATCCACTAAATCCACAGAGGTCAAACAGAGTTCGCCAAATATATGCATGAAGGCCATTGATCTTATTTTATAAACAAACCACAATTTGTAGAGATACCCAGGAAGAGTAACAATTATCACTGATACATTTAGAAGAAGATATATCTGAACCTATGAGGGGGATTTAAAGGGGATTTAAAGGACAGATGATGTGTTGTGATGACACGGTATGGTCTACTCATTACTATACCTTCATTGCTTTTATTGAAATTAACATGTAACTCGCAGGCTGATCAGGGTATACAATGTCCAGCTGCTGATCAGTCATTTTCCCCAAAACACCCCATGGTCACATAAATGAAATGGTCTTAATTCAAAGAAAGAACAGTCCATTATATATATGTAGTGGGTTAAGGGTTAACAAATATTTTATTATACATGTTTATTATATACTTTCAAGTGAAATAGTGAATTTTATGATTAAAATAAAACCTTATATTTTCATTGTTTATATTTCACGTGTGAAAATATAATAGATCTATATTTTCACTCAAAATGATGTCATGCAACTGTTGACATTGTTTACGTGGTTGACGTTATTGACGTCATTGTTTTGGCACATTATATTTTTTCTGCATACATTTCCAGGTTGTGAATAGATTCTGTATAATAAATAGAATATTTGTTGGTTTGTCGTGAATATAGGATTTATTTTCATCTCAAAGTGAGAAAACTCAAATATTTTCTCACTTCTCGATGAAAATAAATCCTATATTCACTCAAAACAAACAGATATCCTCTATATGGGCCATTCTCTGACAACCAAATTTGAAAGATGCATTATTTAACTTTTAATTAACTTTATTGTACTAATTCAATGTTTTTAAATTTCATTAGTTTAATATTTGATTTCATGATATTTCACTATTTGCACACAGTAATGTGCTTGACCTTTGCAAAAATGACCTTGACCTTTCATGACCATTAGCTTTTGTCTGTACCGTCACAGTATTTTTCTGCATCAAAAACTGATGTTTTCTTGTTTTTAATATGAAAACGTTGATCGCATGGTAAAAAGGATACCATTCTTATTACATATCATGTTTTATTTCCCTAATTTTAATGAATGTTTAATTTTTACTTTTACAAAATGTGTAGCTATATTTTATTGGCGCTTTTGTGTTATATTGTTTGTCCTAGATTATTTTATTTTTTTCATCTATGAATGGTATGTTTACATTCCAATAAAGATATTTGTGCTCCTTTTGTGTGGATAAACTATTTCACAGACATTTTTATTCATTTTGTGAAAAAATACTAAATCAGTGCATTGTTGCGGAAGAGACAATTCGTAGCGGTAAAGACCTTCATGTGACGGTAAAGACAAAATGTGTAATATATATTGTAGATATGAACTTTTCATGAAGGAAATAAACAAAATGTAAGCTGCAGAGCATCTTTATTTCTATTTTGAATATATCGAAATACAAACAATTAAACAGAATGAACAACGACAGAAAATTATTCACCATTTTACCAAGTTCAAATCAAACTGTAGAAATTTAATTAAAAAATCTGTATTTCTTGAAGCAATGATATACTTCCATGGAATGACTACCTTTAAAAATACAATAGTGCATTTCGTTCACACACTGTGACATGTAACAAAACATAGATTAACCACACAAACATAGTCCAACTTGTATCAAGATGTGAACAATATTAATCATGTTTGCATAACAAGGTAAATATGAACATTATTAACTTTAAAAACATGGTAACATTTCATAACTAGTTTAAAGTCCCTGTCCACAAATAATTAACATTTCATTGTGAAAAGAAAATATATAAACATTAATGATCTTGAGATACGTTTCTTGTGGACTTCATCATTAAATCTTTAACATAACTATAAAATTGTCTAAATTTTAAGAAACTTAAAGAAATATCACTCAATCATACTAGTACACGCATATGACTACACTCAAGTGATATGAAAACGCAACACGGGAATTTCCGCTATATATTGTATGTACAATATGCTGCTTTTAATCGAATGGTACATGGCTACGTAAGACCTTTCCTTTTGGAAAAAATACTAAAACAACAAATAATACAGCAAATAGTATTCCTTCAATGTTTCATTATTCACAGAGTACGCTTTTGGCTCAATCATGTGAGCAAACTTAGTATGCAACATTTTGCAAACTATTTACGTTAAATACAGTACTGAACTAGCTCAATTTTTCAAAGAGCTACTTCAACATTTATGAAGTTCTTGTTACAAAGTGTAGTGTGATTAAAACGTCTACAACATCACAGTTGTGTCCTTTCTCTAGTTAACTGCAACTTTCTTTTTAAAAAACATCTTGGGATTTCTTTGGAATATTATGTGCAATTAAGTGTGCAGTATATACAATATATAGTGGAAATTCCCGTGTTGCGTTTTCATATCACTTGAGTGTATTTCACATGTATTTCAGCACAGGAAAATTAACAGGATTTTTGGCAATCTTTTTGTAAACAGGGATATAACTTGAACAATGTAACACAACTAACAAAATCATTGGACAGTCTTTTCAAATACTTTAGACATAGCTGGAAACTACTATATTTAATCCGAAAAATAATCCGAATAGCTGCTTAAACTATACTGTTTCAATGTCCAGATCTCTATGGACAGAATTACTTTTGAAGTATATGTCTTATCAATGTCCACTTGTCTGGATCAATCTGTACATGTCGAGCTGTAACGGGCCTTGGTTCTGGTATTGCCATTAGAATGTCTTTAAACTGGTACCAAATGATGTCGTCTACGAGAGGCCAGAAGAATCTGTTTACTCCTATCCGGCACATACATTTAACTTCCGCTGATTCATCGTCAAGTTCCTGTCAAAACAGGTTGAAACACGTTAATTAAATGTATGTTTTACATGTGCATTGCAAAGGTAACTGCTTGTTTAATGATAGTTAAAATTGTTTCATAATTACACACATGTATAAAAAGATCAATGACAATAAATTATTATTAACAAAGTATTATCATTGATAAATATGCGAATCCGTGCTAATCGACAAGTTTAGTAGTACGGGTGCTGGGCTATGAAGAAGAGAGAAGACATTCATACGTTTATAAAGATGTGGTCGGGCAGAAGTCATTCTTCTTTATACGAACATGTAGTTCATCCTCCACAAGAAGGTGTGTAAGGGTTTCAAAAATATGTAACTATAAATACCAACCTGAATTATACCTGGATATGCATCGCCTTCGTAAGACACAACACACCATGTACCAACCAATTCCGGATGGGGGCGTAGGCTGAAATCATGATTGTCCAGAGCTTCGTTCTCTGTACCAACCAATTCCGGATGGGGTCGTAGGCTGCAATCATGATTGTCCAGAGCTTCGTTCTCACGCATCTCAGTAGTATTGGAATCATGTACGTTTTCGGGGGTCGGAACTACAGTAAAAGTTTATAATCAGGTTTTAAATCACAATGACTAAGGTATTTAACTATAAAGGCTATTCGTTGCCAAAGAAAAAAAGAAAATTGACGACATTCGGCCAAAAGATTGCATTGTTCACAATGCAGATTATATTTTCATCCACACACATATGCTATTTACTTATAAAAAGCGATTCATCAATTTTGAAATTATATCGGTACTAATATACATTTATTGGAATGAATTGGACTCTTTTAGTAGAATTGTTTTACCTGTAGTCCGAGACTCGACAAAGTGATGCTCTGAGACTTCGCCAATGTAACAGTCACATGGATCTGGATATCTGCAAAAACAGCTCAACACTTTTAAGCGCATAATACCTCTGTGACTTCTGCCTATGACCACCTGGTGTAACTTCATCGTCCCCTTGACAGTTTGCAAACTACTAGGTACTAACATCGTGAAACTTTCAATATCGGCACTTTCTACGAAGAAGAGGCGGACGTTTGTCAAGTTGTCACCAACATGTTTGTAGAAAGCTTTTGCATCTGGGATGTCTGTTCCATTTGCGACAAGCCTGTCAGCAGTGCGTTTCACTGTCCCGCCTACACCGTCTGCTGCACTTTTACCATGTCCGCTCTCGCTGAAATTCCATGTTGCATTCTCAAAGCCATAGTTATCCAGAATTTCTTGATGGAACATGTAGAAGTGATTTTTTGAACGATATTGCGTGCACGGCCCGTCACTCAAGAAATGCACAGTTGTAACCTCAGGGTGCGACTCTTTCAGACATTGAAGGACCGGTCGCAAGTGTGCCCATATTGCTCCGGGACCATGTTGCGTGTTTTCAGAAACTGTGCATAGAGACTCTACCTTGACCTTTGTATAAACTACAACAGTGTGGAGAGAAATTTGGTTTCTCGACCCACCAAAGTGCATGGACTGGACTTCCTCCGATAATTTACAGTTGTAATTCTCCGAGAAATCAACATGGATCGCTGCCTCAGATTCAGATAGATTATCTTTTACCTGTTTCATTGTGCGATACTGGTGTCTAATATTGAAGACATGTCTTGCGTACTTATCTTTAAGTGAAGTTGCAGTTTCTTTGAGAATCGTTTCAATAGTATTCTGTTCACTGATTTTCATAGTTTTGTTAACATTTTTACGACCATCCTTTGTGCTGATCTCTACGTTTTTATTCACCCATTGTGAATATGTCACCTGTTCACCAGCTCGTTCTTCTGTATTATCTACTGTTTTGAGTTTATTATAATTCCTACATGTGTTACATTCGCCATAGGCACACTCCTTTCTATTTATATCGCACACCAACTGTTCTATAATCTTATCAGGTTTTGATTGATCAAGTATGTGTAGCCTATGCAATTTCTCTACCTTAAACCTTACGTTCTCGTGCAGTTTGCACAAGCAGGTTTCTCTTGAGTTGATATTTCTCTGCACTATCCAAAAAGGTCTCAGACGACAGAAACTAGCATATGACATTTTACTTTCAGGGTGCTTTTCGAGAAATCCTTTGTACAAATTCATAAGTGTGTCATTAATATAACGTTTTTGCATTTTTGTTTTCCCACGGGTGATTGTGTCTTTCTTTCCTGGAGCTTGTGTACTGTTAATGTCTTCTTCTAGGAATGATCTGATCTTTCGTCTCATTTCTATGTTCCAGGTGACAGAGTGACCTGTTCGTTTGTAAATCTTTCTAACGATCTTAGTCACCTTTATGTACTTTACTTTTGGATATTGAGACTTTTTGCGATTTATTTTCCCTTTCCTATTCGTGTGTTTCGACAGGCGTTGCACCTTTTTTCTGATTCTTTCCCATAATGTCTTGTACCGCTTATTCTCATGTTGAAGACGTTCAATCGTTCTATATGCCTTAGCACGAAATCTTTTCTTTCTCTTCTTTCCTGTCGCGGCTTGGTGATTTCTGCTTCTATGGTTGTCTTGTTGGTTTGTGGAAGAACTTTGCTTGTTTTCTTGTTTATTCCTTGAAGGACTTGGTTCTGGTTCAACTATTTCTTCTCTTGGATTTTCAGCTCTAACAGGCGAGTTAGTGGGACTGTTATCGTTCATAAAATCGATTCCTCTTTGTTTTAGCTTTATTCCCTCTCTCGTTGCGTTTGCTTATTTTCCATTTTCGCCTTAGAAGTTTCATTTCACGTTCACTTCTTCTTGAAAAATCAAAATCGCCTCTTTCTTTTCTTTTGGCATATCGCTCTCTCTCTTTCTGGAGATACTGTTCATGGTTTGATGGATCTTTTTTCTTGTTGTCTCTATACTTCTTGGACCTTTCAGCTGCCGTTAATGCCATGATCTGTACTTGACAAAAAAGATGATATTGTTTCTTTAATTTGAAGCTTTCTTGCATTCAGTGTATCAATTATCTCCCTGTTGTTTACTGTATTTTTTCTCAAAGTTTGGAATGCTAGTATAGTGAATAATATGTAACATACGTCTTTGCTCTAGTTCTATAAATCGAGAAGAATCTCATTTATTCTGATATACTCTTTCAATAGTTTATTTTCTCTGGCTAACTCAGATGGGTCTTCATGAAAATCATAATTATAAATGTAACATGGAACCGATCCAGTCTCAATCTAAGCCATGAAATAGTTTAGTCTTCACCGTCACAGCATCGTCTTTACCGTCACACACATTTTTTGGCGGTGAAGACTGTGGCGGTGGAGACTTTTTTTTAGATAACACGTGATACAGATGTTGTTCGACCTTCAATGCAAATTTGATCATGAATGTTCTGTTTACATACACTTTAAATACATACTGGAACAGTTGGAGTTTGAAGAAATGTGTTTCTATTTTCTATTATACACCATACGGTAAAGACAACCAAAAAGGTACGGTTTTAGGAATGAAAACACTACCTACCAATTTTCTGCCGCCATTGGAAGTTCTTCTCGAAATAAAAAGGATGTGACGTTCTGACTACATGACGTCATCAATGATGCCAGAATCTTCTTTAAGACTGGTTGCAGTTTCGAATACGGCTTAACCAAACATCGTGACGGTAGAGAACTTTTTTCCGTGGGACATTTTTGTTGTTTGTTTACATCTTAAATTTCATTTTCAGTTGCGTATTTTGTTTGAACATTGCATACAGTATATAGTTAATACCTTTACAAAGACAATTAACCTGAAAAATGTATTTGGATTTGTGTATGTGTTTAGTTACACATTTCAACTTTTAATGACCCTTAATTGGGACATTTTTCTTAACGAGCGTGACGGTAAAATGGTATATATATATATTTTTTAAAAAATGAGGTATTGTTAAGGTTTTATACATAATACTTTCATTTTAGAAGGAATACAATCACTTCTTCTTACTAAATCAATTTCAAAAACATATATGATATATGTACTTGCCGTAAAACACGTACTTAAAAATATTACCGTCACAATTTGTCCTCTTTCGTGACGGTAATTCTTTTTTTATCATAATGCTAATTATAGTTCAAAATTAAGGAATAATAAACTATTTTCAATATATATATTTAGGTTGTTATAAGACCTAATGCCATGGGCGAAAATCTATTTCAAACTCGCAAAAGCAAATAAATAAATCCACTGGGACAAGAAAAAACGAGAGAATCCAAGTTCCCAGAGAATGGCCCATATACATGTGTATTTCCATGAATAAGAAAAGAAAGAAAATATAACAACCTAATAAAAAAGACATTAAAGAGAATGTTCAATCTGGGAAGGTATGTCAGTGGTTTTAGTCTGAAATAGTAACAAAGAAGATATTGCAATGAGCAGACGAAGCGTGCCTAGTTACTTTATTAAATAATATGGACTCCGAGAAAGTTAAATTAGATGAACACCCTATCGACTATCTATAACTTTTTAGAACAAAGGGGTAAACAACAAAGTATAAAATCACTGGTATGTTTCCCTCTCTTTATTTACATCTTGTCTCAGAAGGGAAACACATACAATAATATGATGATAACAGTATAACAAATGTCATTAATAAATAAACTCTTTGACTAATAAACTCTTTGACTAATAAACCCTTTGACTAATAAACTCTTTGATTAGTAATAAACCCTTTGACTAATAAACTCTTTGACTAATAAACCCTTTGACTAATAAACTCTTTGACTAATAAACTCTTTGACTAGAATCACTGAATAGTATCAATCTAAATGATTACACTTACATCTGCTTACTTAAATGCATTGCTAAAATAATGATCTCAAAATGCCTCGATAAAATAATGATCTCTAAATTTAATAATTATTAATAAGATATCAACATTAAATAAGTGACTAGAATTGACTTTTAAATGCAAGAATAAAAAACTAAGTTAAACCTATACACCTATAACCTATACATTCTGCAGAAACACTAGCTTTATATGCAGCACAAATAAATCTTGTGTGGTGCACAAGTGCCCAAACAGTTCTAAAATGCACAACGTCAACTGTGCGCTTATATTATGCGCAAAGCGCAAGTACAAATATGTGTGATTTTGACACTCGCCTATTTCGAACAAAAATTAAAACACTTATATGAATGAAAGTATCGTAAATAAAGTTTCATATAATAATAATTAGAATGATGAATAAATAACATAACTCTTACATTTT
This sequence comes from Cyrtodaria siliqua, assembly GCA_037043455.1. Taxonomy (NCBI): domain Eukaryota; kingdom Metazoa; phylum Mollusca; class Bivalvia; order Adapedonta; family Hiatellidae; genus Cyrtodaria; species Cyrtodaria siliqua. Next base: position 14,633 of record JAWPHD010013863.1, on the reverse strand, counting down.
GAATCCAACACTCTTTCTTAAATTAAATGCAAATTCGTAAACGAAGAGATGCTATGGTAAACATCCCATCATGCAATGTAATTCTGGATCCAAAATGGCAACCGGAAAGATAAATTTGCAAATGTAAACAAGCATCGCTTCTTTGAATAAGCGTTTGCAGCGATATGCATAACATTAAAGTGGAAGTAGCGTGAAACATTACAAGAAAATCGGACGCACGGATTAACGGACTAACAAGACGGACGGACTAACAAACTGACACACATACACCAGGATGAGCGGCGCAACAAAAACTGCCGAAATCTGTTTAATGGTTCTTGAGTAAAGATTTTTTAAGGTTCTGGCATTTTATAGTAATGGTGGCCATCTTGGATGTTGCACTGACCTATTTTTAACAAAATGGAAAAACATTCAGTATCATCCATGTGTAACTTGGTCAAAACATCCAAGCGATTTATGAGGAGACGTTGTTCAAGTGTCGACAACAGTGGAGAATTACCACAGCCGGATGATGGACACAAATCTCACTTTCAGATTAGCTACAAATTACAGATGGCTATTTCTTTTGCCTCACCAACTGGGGCCTTTTAGGGCTACAATAGGGTGATTAAATAAAGAAGGCTGATGTATCTTTTTTGCTTACCTTAACAACAATGGGTTGACGAACACGAGACCATCGTAAAATAATTTCCAAATATTGCTTAAAAGTAACTCCCATCCAAAAGTTTGCATTAACACTTTCCAAAGTGATATTCTGTTTTTAGAATCTTTATGTGTGGTATCACATGACTGATCATGTGACTGGCTTCTATTAGAATGTGACCCTAAGAGAGGTGTGGACTCCGATATCTCCCACTGCACTGATGAGGTGGCGTCAACATACTGTATTTTATCGTCGGCTCTGTTTAAAATGAAAAACATATAAGTTAAAGGGACACATGGTAATTCTGAAATAAGTATTAAGCATTAAAAGAAACACCTGGATTTATTAGTCTAATATTATTTTGACTTTAAACCTGCTTGCATATAATTAAAAGGTAATCATATTTCAGGATACACAATAAAGGTTACCTTAATGTGTCCTTTTTATTAAAAAAAATGTCATAATAGACTGGTACTTATAATAAGATGCACACGGGCAGGTCACCCGCCACCCACCCAAACGTTCCTATGCCACTGAAATGTAAAACTGAAAAAGGATGCTCAGAGATATTTTCTTTCTATTGGTTTTTGTCATTAACCGGTTATTATAATAGCTTTCTCTATTTTAAACATCTGTTATATTTTGCATGTTCTTTCATCCTATGTAAAGCTCTTCCGCGGCCTGGATGGTTAAGTTATCGTCTCTCACTGCTGTGAGTTCGAATAGCAGTGGGAGTTAGACTTGTGAGAAAGTGTCGCTTCTTATCGATGGCAAGAGGAATAGAGTATCAAATTTCGTAGAAATGCAACAAGCCGTTTAGGAGGAGTAGCAACAACAAGAAACATGGCGTTAACAAAAAAAAAGTAATTAAAGGGGGAAAAAAAAGGAAATCAAAGAAAGAATAAAAAATGAAAATAAATATACCGTATTTGTCGGCGTAAAGCGCGCATGCGAATATAACGCGCACCCCGACTTTGGGCCTGAAACCCTTGGAAAAAAACTTTGTTATGTATTGTAGCGTAAACCGCACATAAAAAACATGTGTTTTCAATTTCAGGACAGCAGAGCGCCATTTTGAATCATTGACAAAAGAGGAAATGTAAAACGAATTTTGATTGGCTAAAACAAGCTGCATGTTAGACTGCGTTTTTTTACTCAAGTGTAAATAAACTTGTACTGTTAGTGTACTTTTGTTGTTTACTCAAGTTTCAATAAAATAAAAATCCCCACGCCCGTGTTCAACTTTTATTACGATCACATTAAATTTATTAATCTGGTGATGTTTCCAGGTTATTAACTCTTGCTTGTCAATTTGAAGGTGTTGACAATTTGAAGGTGTTGACAGTTTGAGAGGTTTTTCGAAATGAGATGCATTGTCTTGTGGCATCACCTATTAAACGCATTTTCCTAACACATCGTGTCAGCACCTACTCAAACTTCTGAAGTAATCAAGGACAGTTAAGGAATTGACATTTTTCTGTGTACATCTGTAGCGCTCTACTGGCTGTCCTAACATTTTTTAAGACAATCTGTGCAAGTTTGGTACAGATCAAATAATAAATGAAGGTGCTAGAGCAAAACAAATGGCCATAACTCCGGTGACATTTATCCCATCTGGCTGGTTTTCGAACTTGTCCGAGCTTTCATTGATATAAAGACACTTGCAAAGTTTCGTAAATAAATGAAGGTGCTAGATTGTTCACAAGGCTCAATATGACATTTTTCAGCAAAACAAGGGCCATAACTCCTGTGAAATTAATTTGATCTGGCTGGTTTTCGAACATGTTCAAGCTTTCATTTATCTTAACAATCTGAACAAGTTTGGTACAAATCAAATAATAAATGAAGGTGCTACAGTGTTCACAAGGCAGAAAATGGCATTTTTCAGGAAAACATGAGCCATAACTCCAGTGAAATTTATCCATCTGGCTGGTTTTCGAACTTGTCCGAGCTTTCATTGATATAAAGACACTGGCAAAGTTTCGTAAAGATCAAATAATGAATAAAGGTGCTAGAGTGTTCACAAGGCTCAATATAGCATTTTTCAGCAAAACAAGGGCCACAACTCCGGTGAAATTAATTCGATCTGGCTGGTTTTCAAACTTGTCCGAGGCTTCATTGATATAAAGACACTGGCAAAGTTTCGTAAAGATCAAATAATAAATGAAGGTGCTAGTGTTCACAAGGCTTAATATGGCATTTTTCAGCAAAACAAGGGCCGAAACTCCGGTGAAACCGAATCCGATCTGGCTGGTTTTCGGAAGTTTCCAAGCTTTCATTGATATAAAGACACTGTTAGAGTTTCGTAAAGATCCGATTAATAATGAATGCCCTGGAGTGTTCACAAGGCGAAAGTTAACGGACGACGGACAACTCGTCATCCAATAAGCTCTGCTAGCCTTCGGCCAGTAGAGCTAAAAATGTGACATCATTTAGTTTTATTTGAAAGCTTTTGTTAGAAAACTGTCAAAAGCACTGAAATGCAGTAGGAACATGTTAATCAGTATTGAAATCTGGACTTTTGCAACAGTATAGCAGTCATTATATCAGACAGTATATCAGTCAGTATATCAGACAGTATATCAGACAGTATATCAGACAGTATATCAGACAGTATATCAGACAGTATATCAGTCAGTATATCAGACAGTATATCAGACAGTATATCAGACAGTATATCAGTCAGTATATCAGTCAGTATATCAGACAGTATATCAGACAGTATATCAGACAGTATATCAGTCAGTATATCAGTCAGTATATCAGACAGTATATCAGACAGTATATCAGTCAGTATATCAGACAGTATATCAGTCAGTATATCAGACAGTATATCAGACAGTATATCAGTCAGTATATCAGACAGTATATCAGACAGAATATCAGTCAGTATATCAGACAGTATATCAGACAGTATATCAGACAGTATATCAGTCAGTATATCAGACAGTATATCAGTCAGTATATCAGTCATTTAAAGCAAACGCGCACCATTAAACACAATTTGCAACCATTAAACGACTGATGTACCATCACAAAATTCAAAATACACAGATATAAATCAATTTAAATGTGTTCATATCCTCTTCCCATCTCTATTAATTTTAAAAAAATAAAGCTTAAAGGGACACACAGCAAAGATGATTTTTTTCAAGCATTAAACTTAGCAGCATCCTCATTTTTTTTTTATCCAGTATCATGTTGACTTTATACCTGCTTGTATATAATTATTTATTTGCTTAAGTTCTCAACTTTTCTTCGTTATTCTATGACGGGTTTAACCCTTAACCTGCTAAGCACGACTATAATAGCCTTTGCGTCCATTGTACACCCAGAGTAACTTGCAGGCTGATCACGGTTTACAATGTCTGGTTGCTGATCAGTCATTATCCCCAAAACACCCCTTTTGTCACAAAAATGGAATGGTACTAATTCAAGGAAAGAACAGTTCATTATATATATGTAGCGGGTTAATGGTTAAATATATTACTGGTGCAATAGTCAGCAGTCAGTAATGTGAAAAAAACGATTTGGTGCACACTATTCTTATAATTAATGTTGATGACTGAACAAATGTAAGTTATGCAGAAAAACTAATGGGACGTCGCACGTTTTAAAAAAATCAAGATGGCCATGTGTCCCTTTCAAAATTCATGTGGTATTATTTATATTATCAAACTGAAAATAGCTTGTAAGTATATATAGTAGTAATTGTAGTTAAATCGGCAAACAAAAAATTCATGTATTCAATAAATAACAAAATTACTTTCGCCGCCTCCTTTGCTGCTTGAGTTCTTCTTCCCGCCATTTTGACTCAAATTTCACCACAACAGTGGCGGACTGGTCCCTGGGGTTAAGTAAAAATATGTCTGCCTCAGTCAGGCCTTTACGGTACCCCTGCACAATCAGCCTAATAAACAGAAGTGTAATTGTTACTGGTATCTTTAATAGTCAGTAAGGATTAAATTGCCAAGTTATAAATGGTGTTTGTATATTGCTGCAACAATTGCATGTTTTATTTAAAACTACATATAATGAATATATGTGAGATATCAAACCTGGATGTGTCTTTGTATTATGGTTTTGAAAAGATAACAAGAAATGCCACCAATAAGTGACATGGGCCCCCGAAAATTTTGACTCGTTTTACCTTTGAGCTTTAACTGTGACCTTGATTCCCGATTCTTGCACACGACACCCCTTCTCATTGTGGTTAACATGTGTGTGAAGTTTCATGGAAGTCCTTTCTATTCTTCAACGTTATGGCCGAGGCATGATTGTTTCGGACGGAAGGCGAACGGACAGTGCGATTCCTATATGCCTCAATTTGGGGGCATGATAATTGTCTGATATGTTTTGTCATGACAAGTAATCTTCGAAATAAAGTTTTAATCTTTAAACAAAAATGTTTAAAGGGAATTAAAAATTAAACCAAGCTACACAAGCTGTTTCCTTTCCTCAACGTTTCATCTTTCTATATACTTACGCATGTACCCAGTTGAATGTGATCCTGGAGAAAAAAGACGCCCTGATTTCTGGACAGGAGGGCTGAAATGCAATGAACAAAGGACTAGGTGTGATAAGAGGGTAATGTGGCCTCCAAAATATTCAAAATGCAAAAGTTAATAATTTATCATCAATTCTTGCGCATCATCAAGTTGAATACCGTGTAGCAGTCAATTTATCCCCCTCTGAAAGTTCCATCGGGGAAAGCTATATTTGTTGTTTTTTTAATCTGTTTTATTTCAAAAAGAAAAGGTTCGTTTTTCTTCTTTCTGAGATCTGACAAGAATATTATTTGTAGATGACATTTTTTTATTTCATATATTACTCTCATAGTGTTTTAACACATACAACAAATAAATTAAAAAGAAATATATTTGATATATGTAACAATAGCCTGTTCCCTCTCCCCCTATGGAAAAGGAATATCGGGTGTGAATGTAGGAGTGGGGAAGGGGTGGGGTGAAAGAATTTTTTGATTCTTTCCCCACTCTCAACTTTTATAATGCATACATTAACATTATAAAGAAATACATTTGATATATTAATAAATGTTAGACTGTTCCCTCTCCCTCATGGAAGAGATTAAGGAATATAAAAAAAACTTGTAAATTTCACGAAAACGGCTTTCCATTTGAAATGCTATTACAGTACCGGTAAGATGAAATGAAGGAACAGAAGGTTTTTTCTACAAAAAACAGCAAATTACAGAAATGAAATAAAAAACAGCAAATTACAGAAATGTAATTGTTGAAGTTCTTGTATTAAAGTGATATAAACAGTGTACAATATAGAATAAATAGAATGACATGTGAATCACAAACATAAATGCATACACAGTAAATGAGGACTGTAAACAAAGAAAAGATTTGTAAGTATAAGGCACAGCAAGCTACATACACAGCAAGTTTCATTGCAATATCTCATTCCTAACTCAAGTAATTGAGTGGGAATCATTTTTCTATTTTTTGTAACAGTGACCTTGCATTGATCCCCCAGTGACCCCAAATGCAATCCCAAGCTTACTTTCCACACAGCAAGTTTCGTTCCAATATCTCATTACCAACTAAAGTTATTGAACGGAAACTGTTTTTTGTCTATTTTTAGTAACAATGACTTTGACTTTGACCCCGAGTGATCCCAAATGCAATCCCAAACTTCATTTTGATATAAACTACCTACACAGCAACTTTCATTTTAATATCTCATTCCTTACTTAAAGGGACACTGTCCGTAAGTAAGCAGATATTGAGCATAACCAAATAACTGGCTGACTTTTATTCAGTGAAATGTATACATGAAAACATGAGGATAGACCCTAAGAAGTATGTAGGAATACATTCGTGAGTTTGAAAAAAAAAAGTTTTAATTATTATATGTAAATAAAGTGGGACCCACAATATTTACCTTTTCTGCGATCACGTGACTTCCATAAGCGCATTAGGTTTTCACCACAGTATGTATTGCGAAATATGTATAGCCCGCTTAGCTCAGTCGGGAGCGTTATCGACCACTTTACGCTCACGCACACTATTATTACGGCGAGTGTAATTTTAGTTTGGGCTGCGAGTTCAAACGCACAAAGCGGATTTACTTTTTTTTGTACCGCGATTGAATTCCGTTCAACAATCTTGCTTTTAATTAGTAAATATTCAATAATGTTTAGTGTGTAATGTTTGCGAACATAATTATTGTGTGTTTTATAAGCTAAAAGTTACGGACAGTGTCCCTTTAAGTTACTGAGCGGAAAACGTTTTTCTATTTTTAGTAACAATGACCTTGACCCGGTGGCTTCAATTGAATGTTGTTTAACGGCTCATCAACACAGTATAGGTTATTTAGAGCCGCCCCAGAGAGAGGGGAAGGATACATAGGAATCCGGGAACCGTGCCTTACTCTTATTATCGAATAGATTCCTATGGTTCTTTAACGTGCTCGGAGGATAGACCGATACACGGGACCGCCCGGTTTACGTCCCCATCCGACGGACGAGGCTAAGGAAAAGTGTCTTGCCTAAGAACACACCGACGAAACTCAGTGGCACCACGGAGGATTGAACCCGAGGCCTCCGGTAACAAATCCGCTGCGCTACCGACTGAGCCACGCCAGCCAAATGCAATCCCAAACTTACTTTCCATATAAGGTACCTATACAGAAAGTTTGCTCCAATATCTCACTCCTTACTAAAGTTATTGAGCGGGAAAGTTTTTTTTTATTTTTAGTAAAAATGACCTTGATGTTGACCCCAGGGACCCAAATGCAATTCTAAACCTCCTTTCGATATAAGCTACATACACAGTAAGTTTCATTCTAATATCTCTTTCCTCACTTAAGTTTTTGAGCAGAAACCTATTTTTAGTAACAGTGACCCCAGTGACCCAAGCTTTCTTTCCATTTATGGTACTTACACAGCAAGTTTTGTCCCAATATCTCATTCTCAACTAAAGTTATTGAGCAGAAATCATTTTTCTATTTTCAGTAACAATTACCTTGACCTTGACTCCAGTGACCCCAAACATAATCACAAGCTTTCTTTCCATATAATCTAACTACCCTGCAAGTGTTATCCTCATAACTCATTCCTAACAAAATTTATTGAGCAGAAACCATTTTTTCTATTTTAAGTAACAGTGACCTTGACCCCAGTGACCCCAAATACAATCCCAAGCTTCCTTTCCATATAAGCTACCTACCCTGTAAGTTTCATTGCAATACCTCATTCTTAACAAAAGTTATTGAGCGGAAACCGTATTTCTAGATTTAGTAAGTGACCTTCACCTTGAACCCAGTGACCCCAAATGCAATCCCAAGCTTCTTTCCATATAAGCTACCTACCCTGCAAGTTTCGTTGAGCGGAAACCATTTTTTCTATTTTTAGTAACAGTGACCTTGACCTTGAACCCTGTGACCCCATATACAATTCCAAGCTTTCTTTTCATATAAGCTACTACCCTGAAAGTTTCATCACAATACCTCATTCCTAACAAAAGTTATTGAGCGGAAACGAAGAGTTTGATGCCGCACACACGCACGCATTCCCGCACGTCAAACGACATACCCCAATCTAATAACCAAAAACCTGGTTAAAAACTAAATAATATTTTTGAAGGTGCATGGGGGCTGTGGGTGAAGAACTGGCTCGCTGATTTTTCCCCATTCTAAAGTATACTTCATTTGACCCATATTCTATTATGAGTATTTTAAGAAACCGTTAATAAACTTATATTTTTAATCGGCACATATACATTATTACATGGACTGAACACCTGGATAGAGTTCTGATAAACGGTTTTGTGATGTAATCATCTGTATACAACTGAGAACCAGTTTAGTTTCTTTAACCGAAGCGCATATGGTTTTATTTGTAATTCAATTTCAATACATAATAATGCCAAATCGCCTACAGTTGCATTTTTTCAGTTTACTCTTTTCAAGGTTAAGTATTCATCAGTAGTTTTAACAATTTCATTTAAAAGCGTCAGGAAACTGTCGGATCAATCCCAGTATGAATCAAATTCGGATCAATTATCAAAAGTCTTTAAAGTCTTACTGGTCATTCAGATGAATATCAGCACATAATAAACTGACACATCCTAGAATTATCCCCTAACTCACCTTCCCCACTGGCAGTGGCTTACTCTCAGCCATACAACTGAGAACCAGCTGTATCAAACTCACCTTTCCCACTGGCAGTGGTTTACTCTCAGCTATACAACTGAGAACCAGCTGTATCAAACTCACCTTCCCCACTGGCAGTGGTTTACTCTCAACTATACAACTGAGTACTAGCTATATCAAACTCACCTTTCCCACTGGCAATGGTTTACTCTCAGCTATACAACTGAGAACCAGCTGTATCAAACTCACCTTCCCACTGGCAGTGATCTACTCTCAGCTATACAAATGAGGACCAGCTGTATCAAACTCACCTTTCCCACTGGCAGTGGTTTACTCTCAGCTATACAACTGAGTACTAGCTATATCAAACTCACCTTTCCCCCTGGCAGTGGTTTACTCTCAGCTATACAACTGAGAACCAGCTGTATCAAACTCACCTTCCCACTGCCAGTGGTTTACTCTCAGCTATACAACTGAGTACTAGCTATATCAAACTTACCTTTCCCCCTGGCAGTGGTTTACTCTCAGCTATACAACTGAGAACCAGCTGTATCAAACTCACCTTCCCACTGGCAGTGGTTTACTCTCAGCTATACAACTGAGAACCAGCTGTATCAAACTGACCTTCCCCACTAGCAGTTGTTTACTCTCAGCTATACAACAGAGAACCAGCTGTATCAAACTTACCTTCCCCACTGGCAGTGGTTTACTCTCAGCTATACAACAGAGAACCAGCTGTATCAATCTCACCTTCCCCACTGGCAGTGGTTTACTCTCAGCTATACAACTGAGAACCAGCTGTATCAAACTCAACTTGCTCATTGGCAGTGGTTTACTCTCAGCTATAGAACTGAGAACCAGCATTAACCAAACTCACCTTTACCATTGGCAGTGGTTTACTTTCAGCTATAGAACTGAGGACCAGCTGTATCAAACTCACCTTCAGACTGGCAGTGGTTTACTCTCAGCTATACAGCTGAGGACCAGCTGTATCAAACTCACCTTCAGACTGGCAGTGGTTTACTCTCAGCTATACAACTGATACAACTGAGGACCAGCTGTATAAAACTCACCTTCCCACTGGCAGTGGTTTACTCTCAGCTATACAACTGAGGACCAGCTGTTTCAAACTCACCTTCCCACTGGCAGTGGTATACTCTCAGCTATACAACTGAGGACCAGCTGTATCAAACTCACCTTCCCACTGGCAGTGGTTTACTCTCAGCTATTCAACTGAGGACCAGCTGTATCAAACTCACCTTCCTACTGGCAGTGGTTTACTCTCAGCTATAGAACTGAGAACCAGCTGAATCAATCTCACATTCTCCCTGGCAGTGGTTTACTCTCAGCTATACAACTGAGAACCAGCTGTATCAAACTCACCTTCCCACTGGCAGTGGTTTACTCTCAGCTATACAACTGAGGACCAGCTGTATCATACTCACCTTCCTCACTGGCAGTGGTTTACTCTCAGCTATACAACTTAGTATCAGCTGTATCAAACTCACCTTTCCCCCTGGCAGTGGTTTACTCTCAGCTATACAACTGAGAACCAGCTATATCAATCTCACATTCTCCCTGGCAGTGGTTTACTCTCAGCTATACAACTGAGAATCAGCTGTAACAAACTCACCTTCCCCATTGGCCGTGGTTTACTCTCAGCTATACAACTGAGAACCAGCATTAACCAAACTCACCTTTCCCATTGGCAGTGGTTTACTCTCAGCTATACAACTGAGGACCAGCTGTATCAAACTCACCTTCCCACTGGCAGTGGTTTACTCTCAGCTATACAACTGAGAACCAGCTGTATCAAACTGACCTTCCCCACTAGCAGTTGTTTACTCTCAGCTATACAACAGAGAACCAGCTGTATCAAACTTACCTTCCCCACTGGCAGTGGTTTACTCTCAGCTATACAACAGAGAACCAGCTGTATCAAACTCACCTTCCCCACTGGCAGTGGTTTACTCTCAGCTATACAACTGAGAACCAGCTGTATCAAACTCAACTTGCTCATTGGCAGTGGTTTACTCTCAGCTATAGAACTGAGAACCAGCATTAACCAAACTCACCTTTCCCATTGGCAGTGGTTTACTTTCAGCTATAGAACTGAGAACAGCTATATTAAACTCACCTTTCCCACTGGCAGTGGTTTACTCTCAGCTATACAACTGAGAACCAGCTGTATCAAACTCACCTTTCCCACTGGCTGGAGTTTACTCTCAGCTATACAACTGAGAACCAGCTATATCAAACTCACCTTTCCCACTGGCTGGAGTTTACTCTCAGCTATACAACTGAGAACCTGACCTTCCCCACTAGCAGTTGTTTACTCTCAGCTATACAACAGAGAACCAGCTGTATCAAACTTACCTTCCCCACTGGCAGTGGTTTACTCTCAGCTATACAACAGAGAACCAGCTGTATCAAACTCAACTTCCCCACTGGCAGTAGTTTACTCTCTGCTATACAACTGAGAACCAGCATTAACCAAACTCACATTTCCCATTGGCAGTGGTTTACTCTCAGCTATACAACTGAGGACCAGCTGTATCAAACTCACCTTCCCACTGGCAGTGGTTTACTCTCAGCTATACAACTGAGAACCAGCTGTATCAAACTGACCTTCCCCACTAGCAGTTGTTTACTCTCAGCTATACAACAGAGAACCGGCTGTATCAAACTCACCTTTCCCACTGGCTGGAGTTTACTCTCAGCTATAATACTGAGGAACAGCTGTATCAAACTCACCTTCCCACTGGCAGTGGTTTACTCTCAGCTATACAACTGAGAACCAGCTGTATCAAACTGACCTTCCCCACTAGCAGTTGTTTACTCTCAGCTATACAACAGAGAACCAGCTGTATCAAACTGACCTTCTCCACTAGCAGTGGTTTACTCTCAGCTATACAACTGAGAACCAGCTGTATCAAACTCAACTTTCTCATTGGCAGTGGTTTACTCTCAGCTATACAACTGAAAACCAGCATTAACCAAACTCACCTTTCCCATTGGCAGTGGTTTACTTTCAGCTATAGAACTGAGAACAGCTATATTAAACTCACCTTTCCCACTGGCTGGAGTTTACTCTCAGCTATACAACTGAGAACCAGCTATATCAAACTCACCTTTCCCACTGGCTGGAGTTTACTCTCAGCTATACAACTGAGAACCAGCTGTATCAAACTCACCTTTCCCACTGGCAGTGGTTTACTCTCAGCTATACAACTGAGAACCAGCTATATCAAACTCACCTTTCCCACTGGCTGGAGTTTACTCTCAGCTATACAACTGAGAACCATCTTTATCAAACTCACCTTTCCCACTGGCTGGAGTTTACTCTCAGCTATACAACTGAGAACCAGCTATATCAAACTCACCTTTCCCACTGGCTGGAGTTTACTCTCAGCTATAGAACTGAGAACCATCTTTATCAAACTCACCTTTCCCACTGGCTGGAGTTTACTCTCAGCTATACAACTGAGAACCAGCTGTATCAAACTCAGTATATAGTATATTATGTTGAAGAGCACAAAATCTAACATGTCAGTTTTGTAGATCTGAAAAAAAATGAAATGTTTGTAGATCTAAAACAAAATGACAATGTTTAACTGAAAGACATGAACATGTAACACCTTAAACATAATGGCAACCATCTTAAAGTAGCTATCCCACCAACAACAGCCACATTTTACACAACAGATGTACACAGTTCCTAAACCTACTGACAACAAGGTATATATATATATATATATAACTTACATATATTGAGAATCCAAAGTCACAAAATAACCGCCCTTAACTAGCCAGACCAATACATATATTGAGAATCCAAAGTCACAAAATAACCGCCCTTAACTAGCCAGACCAAACTCCAAAACTGGAGCGTCGAATTAACAGTTACCAACTCATAATTCGCTTTACGCATATTCATACGCAGGTATTTTAAGATCCCATTAAAAAAATATATACTTTTAATAAATACATTATTATATGACTTGAAACAACTGGACAGAGTTTTGATAAATGGTTTTATAGTGTATTTTTTCCATTATTTGGTGAGTTAGTTTCTTTAAACTGGACTGGACATCCAACTTGCATTCTTGTCAGCCAAAGGTTTTTTGGACTTTTAAGACAAAATTCCACTAATACCAAAATAAAATGTAAATCAGTGAAACAGACATGCTTAGAGGTAAACAAAAAAAACTTACTTTTCAAAATTGGTCGAGTAATAAAAAGTTCACATAAGAAAGTTGTTTTCGATAGGGCATTTTGATATGGCGTTTTCAATTCCGCTGACAAGCGCCTAAAACAATAAGACTTTTATAAAGATCTAGAGGTTGTACAACTACTTACACAGATGGAGATGAAGAACACACACATACAAAGACACAAAAAAACAATGTCAAACAGAAACTAGGAATGTGCTCATGGGACAATAAGCAAAAAACATAAAATTTGATAAAAAGGGCCATAACTCCTGTAATACATGGTGAATATTGACGCAGATTCTACATGCCCATCTTGTCATCCTTAGTAAGCATCCTGTAAAGTTTCAATCGGCTGAAAACTGTGGGAGGAGACTGACACACAAGATTTCTCAGATGGACGAAAGGACGGATACTCGGATGGACACACATGGCTAACGCTATAAGCCCCCTCACCATTCTGTGGTAGGGGCATACAAAAGAAGAGAAAGAGCAACCAAAATACAGACCTGTTTTTCCAGTTTGGTGTAGAATGGTATGATGCGTGTGAGGGTTACTAAGCCCCAGTAGAAGAACAGCACGCCTGATGTAATGAAGCCTTTCTTCTTCTCCAGCTCTATATACAGTAGCACTAATAGCTGGGGGAGAAAAAGAGAAAATGTAATGCCTAAAATAAAAGAAGATTACGTGTGACACTGCAATCTTGAAGTATCTAAAAGTACACAAAATTATGAAAACTATGCACTATTCAAACTGAAGTATGGCAATCTTGAAGTATTTGAAGAGACACATGGCACTCTTGAAGTATTTAAAGGGACACATGGCAATCATGAAGTATTTGAAAGGACACATGGCAATCATGAAGTATTTGAAAGGACACAGTCATGGTAATCTTGAAGTATTTAAAGGGACACATGGCAATCTTGAAGTATTTGAAAGGACACATGGCGATCATGAAGTATTTGAAAGAACACATGGCGATCATGAAGTATTTGAAAGGACACAGTCATGGTAATCTTGAAGTATTTAAAGGGACACATGGCAATCTTGAAGTATTTGAAAGGACACATGGCGATCATGAAGTATTTGAAAGGACACATTCATGGTAATCTTGAAGTACTTACAGGGACACATGGCAATCTTGAAGTATTTGAAAGGACACATGGCGATCATGAAGTATTTGAAAGGACACATGGCAATCATGAAGTATTTAAAAGGACACAGTCATGGTAATCTTGAAGTATTGAAAGGGACACATGGCAATCTTGAAGTATTTGAAAGGACACATGGCGATCATGAAGTATTTGAAAGGACACAGTCATGGTAATCTTGAAGTATTTAAAGGGACACATGGCAATCTTGAAGTATTTGAAGGGACACAGTCATGGTAATCTTGAAGTATTTAAAGGGACACATGGCAATCTTGAAGTATTTGAAAGGACACATGGCAATCATGAAGTAATTGAAAGGACACATGGCAATCCTGAAGTATTTGAAAGGACACATGGCAATCTTGAAGTATTTGAAGGGACACATGGCAATCTTGAAGTATTTGAAGGGACACATGGCGATCTTGAAGCATTTGAAAAGAACATGGTGGTCTTGAAGTATTTGAAAAGACACATTGCAATCTTGAAGTATTTGAAGGGACACATGGC
>JAWPHD010013862.1:0-65249 GCA_037043455.1 Cyrtodaria siliqua | reverse complement strand
TAGCTAGAGTAAACTGATTATCGACATCTTAAGATTAAAATATTAATACATTAAACACGTTTGTAGAGTTCATAAACATTTTACCAGTAATATGTAACACTGATATCCATTGGTTGATTAATCATATATTCCTTACCAATACAATTGACCAATCACGACGGTTTTTTTTTTCATACAACAACGTCCGCTTTATCGACCCCTTTTGCTTAATATCGACACAGTCATCTAATTATCGACGCCCTATATGAGTTTTATGAAACAAATGCTTCAAACACCATTATATGTTATGAATTAAATTAAATTAAAACTGATAACATAGATCTAGTTCATCCTCGTCAATATATAGATAACATTTAACGATATAGCATAATTACATATTTGAAATCTTTTTTTAGCAATTTTAAGCAATCTTGATCCGTGCTATTCACTTGACCAGTGGGTGAGTAAATTATCACAAACAAAATGCCATTTTAGTAAATAACGAGTAGATATTGTTTGTGAATACGAAGATTTATGAATTTCATTTACTCGAGACTCCATAGATTGAAAGATTAAACAAATGACTATGTATGATTTTGTCCGAAAACAGATCGGGAATATATTGAATTTGATTGTGCTGCTATTGTTCAATGTTCCGATAACTTATTTTGTGACGTAAATATCGATCTGTGATATTCAATTCTCCTCTCGTCCTCATCTAAAACAATCCAATTGGCACACTAAAGTATCGTCTAGTACGGCAATCACCACACTTCATCCAACGAGACGGGTGTTAGTCTTAGGCTAAAATTTGACAACGAAAACCCAGATTCGTCTGCATTAAAAACGTGTCGAGGGTTTTTTAACTGCTGATCATATCCAGCTATGTCATTCTTAAGTCTCACTACACAGTTAGCTCCCTTGAGAGCCACGGTAGGATAAAACTTGCGCCATAAAAAGTAGTAGTGTGTTGTTCGGTTTTAAATATTTTTAATAATTGCTGACAGATATATGTATTGCAGGTGAGATGAACACAGTCTGAAGTTAGATGTGCAGCTATTAGACGACAGTTGCATCAACATATGACAGTTTTATGGGTGTTGAAGATGTGTAGGAATTCTGGTACAAATTCTGGATTAAAAGCCCAAACTAGTTAAATGGATGACACCACTCACAAAAAGATTTAAAAAAAAAGACTGGTCAACGTAAAACATAGTGTACATTAATATTTTGTGTGTGGGCAAATGACTGAAAAAGGTGACTTTTAGCTTGGAAACTGGAGGTTCGAAATGGCCCGGTAAACTTTAGTCATATAAGCCAACATAGTAAAATTGCACTGTGTAGTGAGACCTTAAGGAAGTTATAACCCCCATCGAACCAATCTGTCATCATATCAATGTTCGCTTTAGTGCGTTCATGCCCAAGACTCATTGGTGTTCTCATTGACAGCTAATGGTTATATGTGAATATGGAAGAAGTCTAGACATGATAATCGTAGCTCTTATGGTAGTACGTACCTATCTATGGTAGGTACATATCATAATAATTGTGATTCTCGGAACTAGAAGGAGCCAAACCACTTATATCCAGGTAGGTTGTTTGGAAATGGGTTAGGTCTACCGTAAATTTCAAGGAAACGCTTGACATCCTTAAAAAATTCACGTTTGATTAGAGATAGCCCATTTCTGAGTTGAGCTGAGCATAACGGAATAACGTATCCTCCTCCCATTTGGTCAATATTGTCGTCCTGTCCTAGTATGATTCCAACAAGTTATGTAATAATATCTTCCCCGGTACACAATAAACCTTTGCTGCAGCTTTTCTACTCATCGATCCTGTACAGCCATGAAGTGGCATAGCCTAGAGAGAGAGAGAGAGAGCTCAAACTGTCCAGCGGGATGGGGTAGAGGGAAGGATAGAGAGTGAGAGCTCTCAAACCGCCCACGGGAGTACATTCAAAAATAGTATTGCTACGCGATCCAGTGAGTATTTAACTTCTTTCTTTATATCATGCAAAAAAAAGAGCAAAATCTTCAAAACTGTCTTAAACGAATATGTGTTATGAATCACCTCCAATCGCCCCCTTTTTTGACCCGATTGAGTCCCGACCAATGGACCATGGCGGGGGGACGATTCTCGGACGTTCCTCACGCGATCGACACGTTTCCGGGGCGCAAGTATGCGAAAGTTCGCACAAGTACCCGCAGGTACACGGCAAAGGCCCGGCAAAGGCCCGGTAGAGACCCGCTTCTCGCGCGCAAGTGAGCGATCTTCGCGCGTTGTTCGGTCGAGAGAGGCCGAAAATGGGCGATCCCGGCTCGAGAGAGGACGCTTTCGGCCGATTTCCGCCGTTTATCCGCCGTTCTTCGTGCGAGAGTGGCCGAATGTAGGCGTATGTTGACGCAGGTAGCCGAAAGTAAACGGTCTTCGGACGATTTAAACGATCTTCGGACGTTCTTCGGCCGACCAAATTTGCCTAGATCGGCCGGAGATCGGTGTTTTTAAAGGCCCGACTATATAAACCGAGTCAGATCGAAGCCGTTCATCACTTTCTGACCAGCCAGGGAAGGTCATGGACCAACAAGCAGTGCTGGGGCTTGTTGTAGCTCTACAACTTCGTTCTGCCATAGCACAGCAAAATGTTATTACATTAGGAAATATGCTGAGGAGGAGGCCAAGGACCAAGAGAAAATATGCCAAAAAGAAGTAAATTTTTGTGACTTTTTAAAGGGTTTTCAAGTGTGTTTTGTTTCAGTACCTGTTCTGAGAAAAGTGTGCAGTTTTTATTTTATATTTGGTTTATAATTCTCTGGCATTGGTATTAATTTGTAAATTTATTATTATTTATAATAATCTTGAGTAAATATATGTCTTGCTGTTGTATTTAGTAACAATTAATTCTTTGTGACATTTGAAAGGATTTGTACATGTGTTTTGTTTCATTAAAACATTTGGGTTTTAATTCTCTGGCATTGATATTGTTCTGTATAAATTTCTTATCATTTACAATAATTTTGTTTAAATATCTCCCTTGCTGTTGTGTTTAATAACAATTAGTATTACTATGTTCCAGGTTTTGGTGTACTCCATGGCTGGGTGATGACAGAAGGCTACACTACGGCCACTACGATGCACTGATGCAAGAGATGAGGGTCGGTGATTCTGCTGCTTTCCGAAACTTTCTGCGCATGCCTCCAGAGATGTTTGATGAGATGCTGGCTCGGGTTGGTCCACGTATACAGAAGATGGACACCAACTACAGGCTGGCGATAGATCCTGGGGTGAAGCTGGCCGCCACCTTGCGATACCTGGCGACTGGTGAGAGCTACCCAACCGTGTCCTATTCCTTCAGAGTGTCACGCCATACAGTTGCTGCCTTCATTCCTATTGTGACCGAGGCCATTGTAGAAGAGTACAGAGATGAAGTTCTCCCCTGTCCTGTAACTGCTGAAGAATGGAAACAGATCGCTGATGAATTTGAGAAGAGATGGAATGTGCCACACGCCCTTGGAGCTCTGGATGGTAAGCATTGCGCAATCGAGAAACCTCCTAACAGTGGGTCGCTGTACTACAACTACAAGAAGTTCTGCTCTGTGGTGCTGATGGCTCTGGTCGACGCCAACTACAGATTTCTATGGATTGATGTTGGTGGGTATGGACATATGTCTGACGCGCAGATCTTCAATGCATCAGAGCTGAAGGAGTGCATTGAAGAGGGTATGCTGAATCTGCCTGCTCCAGCGCCTATGCCTAACGATGACGTTGATGTGCCCTACTTCTTCCTGGGGGATGATGCCTTTGCTTTACGTGACTACATGATGAAGCCCTACTCAAGAAGAGGTTTGAGCAGAGAGGAGGCCCTCTGCAACTACAGGATATCCAGGGGCAGACGTGTTGTGGAGAACGCCTTCGGGATTATGGCTAGCCGGTGGCGGTGCATGCTTATGCCTATGCAAGTGACCCCTGAAGTTGGCAGACTGAATGTGGAAGCAAGTGTGATTCTTCACAACATCATGAGGATGAGGTACCCACAGATGCAGAATGCAGAACTGGATAAGGAAGATGAAGACCACAACCTCATCCCAGGAGAGTGGAGAAATGGACATGTGATGCATGACCTTGCCCAAAACCTTGGCCACAACAGGGACAATGTTGAAGGAAAGAACCAGAGGGACAATCTCAAGCACTACTTCAACAGTCCAGCTGGGTCGGTTCCTTGTCAGGATAGAGCTCTTCAGCCCAGAGACAACTAGAGATATTCACATTCTGCTTAAATGTGTATTGAAAGACTCTTGTATACTGTTTTGACTTTGTAACTTGTATATAACTTTGTAAATAACTTTGTAAATGACTTTGTAAATAATAACTTTGTAAATTAAAATAACTGTGTACTTTGAAAAATAAAGCCCATACACTTCCAAGAAAACAGTGACAAAATGAAATTAAAAAAAACACAAGTTCACTAACTAAATTGAAACTATAAATTTGGCTTCAATTAGTTAGTGAACTTGTGTTTTTTTTTTATTTCATTTTTTTAAACACCAAAAAAACAACAAAAAAAAACACAATAAAAGGGCAACTTCAATAATAGATATTTGAAGCAATTGTTTTGCTGTTTTGAAGTTGCCCTTTTTTTTTCTTCTTTTTTTTTATTCATTTGCAACACATTTTTTAATTGAACAAAGACATTTGATATACATTTTCAAAAGTTTAATAATAAACCACAAAACAATTTAATGACATATTTGCAATATTTACATTATTTACATAAAGTCTCTTTTGTAATCCAAATCCAATGTTTGTTAAAATAATCCAAATGTCAGACAGAATGTTTATATCACTACTGGTCATCAGAGGGCGGCTGGTCAGAGGAGGCATCAGGCTGCTTGTCATCAGAGGAGGAGGCACCAGGCTGTTGGTCAGGCTGTTGGTCGTCGAGAACTTGGTCTACCACGCTGCCCTGGGAGTCTCGGTTCTGGTTGAGCTGGACAGTAGGCAGAAGGCGACCGTACGGGTTGTGGACATGCTGCTGCTGCTGCTGCTGTGGCTGCTGCTGCTGACCCTGACGTTCGGCGGCGTAAGCTGCATCATTCTCCGTTACCATCTCGTCGCAGAGCAGGAAGAATCTGGTCCTGTAACGTTTCCAGATCTCTGGGCGTACCTCGTTGAACTGGCTGGACAGGTAGCCGCACAGGTGATACTTGTCTAGGCTGGTGGTGGGCCGTAGAGTCTGCAGCAGGTCCCTGGAGAGCTGGGTTAACTCGTTGCTCTGCTCCCTCTGGGACTGCATCTCGTCGATGGCGCGCTTAGTAGAGTCGTCGGCGGCCGGAGCTGGCCTCTTCTTGCCCCTGCGGACGGTCGTAGGTGTCTCGGTGTGAGACGGGCGTGGCAGCGAAGAAGACTCCGACGTTGGTTGAGAGGGTGGGATGTCAAGCATCTCCGGAACGTCCAGGATGAAGTCGTCATCTGGTTCAGGGATCACCTCTACGGAGGTCGAGGTAGAGGCCGCGGCCAGGGGCGCTCCAGCTGCAGCTGCCGCCTTCGCCTTCAGAGAGACAGTGTTCCTCCTGGAAACCTCTATCATGTGGGGGATCAGGAAGGAGGAGTTGTCCAGGATCCATCTGAAAAGACACAAATTAAAAGAAATATTATATAAACAGTAAAAAAATATTTCCACACATAATAAACATGTATTATAATAATGTGGTATGACTGTACTGTCATAGACAAGCACCAATTAATAGATTATTATGAAAAATAAAATAATTAAAACACTACAGAAATTAAAACAACTATTTGTACCAAATGTTTGTAAAAATCATAATAATGTCATAATAATATTTGACTGTACTGTCACATAAACACAGATTTTACAGAAATTAAGAATAATATTAACTCTATAAATTATGTTTAAAAAATAAACAACATTATTACAAAGCCATGCATTACTTTGGCATTATTAAAATAAAATGTCAAAAAATACGTTAAAATCATTTTAAAATAAATTATTATACATTTCAACAGTTAACATTTCTGCAACATATGAAAGACAACATGACAAATAAAACTGGCAAGCTGAAATAAAAATGTTATTAATAAAATTATTAAATAATTGTAGATACTTACTGGTCTCTGTCTGTGATACGGACTGCTCCCTGGCCGGACTGTCTCTTCTTCGTCGAGGGGAGACAGACCTCGAGCGGCAGGAACCTCGGCAGGAACCTCGGGAGGAACGTCGGCAGGAACCTCCGAGTCTGTGTCAGAAACCGGCGGCGTTGGTGATCGTGCAGGCCTGGTACTGGCCTTCTTCCCCTTGGAGGCAGTCTTCTGTCCCCTGGGCATAGCGTTGGTCCGTAGAGCGTCGAATTGTAGAGGTGTTGCGTGGTCGGTGTCGAAGCGGGTTATGGTCTGCTGCTCTCTGGGACCCCTATTTATATAGGTCGCCCTAATCGGATTATCTCTGGGCTTAACCGGCTTCTCTCGGCTACTCTCGGCTACCCTCAGCTACTCTCGCGCGAAGAGCGGGCGAAGATCTGATTGATCGTTTACTCTCGGCCGCGGATCGCCCTTAATCTGGCTATTTTGGCACACGTCAGCACGGAGGTCGGCTACCTGCGGGGGTGATCGGGCACTTACGGGCACATGCGGGTCGGTCGTCCGAGGATCTGGTGAGGGTCGGGTGCTTACACTCTGCCGACACTACGCACGACCCTCGGTAGAGAGCTGCATAGGCTATACGAAAGCTCCAGAGGGCGGGCGAGACAAGGGGACCTTCAGGGGACCCTCGGACGACCAAGACGACCCCGGGCCGACGGTTTTTGATCGGCTACTGTTTTTCAACATTTTTAAAAACAGTAGCCGATCACTTTTTCGGTACCCGACCCTCGGAGGACTGAGGCGATCGCGCCAGATCTTCCCCCGAATGCATAGGGTAGTGCGGGACAGTGCTCGCACGTTCCCGATTATTTTCGCAAAAATGCGGCCGATCGACCAGAAAAAGGATCGGGTACTCTCGGGACCAAAACAATCCTTGGTGAAATGAGCGTATTACTTACACGTGTGTTTGAACTGACGCCACACATCCGTCCTGGCCTGGAATTCACCAACCATTCTTCAAACTATTCTTAGACTTGAACTCAAGTACTCAAATTTATTTCACAAATATTCCCATGACTTTCAAAGATAAACAACCGTATGAAGATGCTATTTATTAGTTTTTGTCATATTATACATAATAGCTTGCTTTGAACATTTATCCTTTAAACTTATAGAAATATTTGTGATTGAAATTTGCATACTTGGGCATAAGTCTAAGAATATTCTTAAGAATGGTTGGTGTATCTTCTCTTGTCCCTTTATGTGAAATTTAGAAGAGTTGTAATTAGTTAATTAGAGCAATTTAGCCTAACATCGGCACCTTCCCAACATCGACACTACCATGTAATCTCTCTTTAAATTTGTTTTAAATTATTTTCTGATCTATTACATCATCACTGATCACTTTCCTGATGTATGATGTGATCGCGCACCATGATGAGTGTTTTGGTCGGAAGCTACGGTTCTTCAAACTTTAATCGCCGAAAATTATCAATTGAGATAAGATGAGTGATTTGTGATTTTGTTTAATTTTTCATTGAATCTTAATTATTGATTATGAAAAATACATTTTGTACAGCGTACATTTTTTTTCAAATCAGACCGTTTATTAATACTAGAAGTGCATATGTACATTAGATATGAAAGTGAAACGCAGTAGTATGGTGATTTCTTTCGTATTTGGATTTTGTAACGGTTTCAACTTTGACTGAATGATAACGGTTTAAACCCGCATTGGAAAAATCTAAACTATATTATTGTTTTGAATGGTTATTTACTAAACCATAGACAGAGTATGGAAGTCTCACCAATAATGTGAGCTAAATATGACGATTTGGAATATAGAATTTTATATAATATTTAAACGTTTTTCATGACAAATCGGTTTCATCTTGTATAATGTTTACGGGCGTTTTTGTTTGAATCTAATATGTATGGTGGTTTGTGGCTGAATATGCGAAACGGAAGAATTCGATCCAGAAGTATACAACTGCAAATGTTGTTAGGTTGTGTGAAAAGCAACAAGATTATCATACACCAGACTAGGAACTCGAACCTGCTCGATCAGTTGCATTTTATCAAAAGATATTTCAATTTTAGCCAAGCATATGCATGCGTTTGGTTATAAAAACGTTACGTTTATTTTTATTTTAAAAAATAATTATAAATTTGATACTGAAATACTTCGTGACACAGACAGAAGGAGAACCCCGGCTCTTTCGACCTGCCAAGCGTGTTTGCAAAGATGCTTATCCGGTATAGCAGTACTATGAAGTTGACGGGAATTAATTTGAAACTAATGCTCGCTAACCTCAATTTACAAGAATGTGAAATTTAACGAAGTTCATTGTAATGCCGATTTTCAGAAAAAGAAATTTAAAAAAGGAAACTGATTGAAAATATAAAGGCGTTGAGTGTAGCTACGTGGTTTGCATTACATTTCTGTGTAAGGTCTAAAATATTATCATTTCTGGGGTCAGAGATGAACATACATTTTCCCGTCTTCTAGAGCGAGTGCATTATTTGAACCTCCTTCTCTGAAGTAACTAACCACCCTTTCAGCAGTTACGTAAGTATGTCACTTGTAGAATTTGTTCCACCGACTTCGCATTGACAACCATCTCGATATAAATATATATTCTCAGATTAGGGGGCAGTCCTCAGTTTCGCATGAATGTCCATGGTGAAAACCAGAAAGAAATCAACTAAGCATCTTTTAGGTCCATGGATGGTCTTTATAATAATTATGAAGCACATGTTTGATGTTTTTTTCAGTTTTGATTACTTCTAAGTTTATTTTGGTGTATTGGAATATGCATTCTTTGGTTTTTTTGGAGGCTATAAATAGAAAAATGTGAACCAATCAAAAACTTCCTAAAAGTAGTTAAAATGGTTGATTTTCACTGACGAAGAGATCAGTGTGGAATAACTTTTTAAAATGCCGGACTAGGTATGTAAAATTTAGCATTTCCTGATATGCAAGAGCATTATGAGTGATGACATGACCTTGATATGTGTAGGAATTTTTTTTATTTTCATTTATTGACATTTGAAATATTGCTAAAATTGCATTTTTAGCATGTTTTAAGGGGTGGGGTAATCTTAAAGAAATGGGACTTAAGTTGTACAGAAAATGCTTTTTGATACTTTTATTTGGTATGGAAACATGGGTAATTTTATTGTCTTCTCAGAAATGTATGACACAATGATGATGTGATTTTTTTTTGCTCAAGGATTCAGGCTAAGAGCTTGTCATGGGTTTGAAGATTGAGAAATGTACATTAAACTGTGGAGTGCCCCCTTACCCGAACAGTGAATAGAACGCACCACTTTAACAATGGCAGATGCATTACGTTACTACAATTTATTCTGTTAAATATGACAAACGAGTACACTACTTATATTAGATTGGGTTGTAAAAAATAACAACTAACTCTTTTCGTTATTTGAGTAACTATCAATTATGCTAAATTTGTACGGAAAATATGTACTCGCATTTGTTTGCGAGAGCTGAAAATTTCAACTTGCATTTTCTAGAAACAACTCAGATTTGGTGAGTTTGTGAGTGCTAAATTCGAGCTACAGTCGCGTTTGTTTAGTTCTAAAACGACACCACGGCTCTACAAATAAGCAGTGCTATTACTTACTTGTAATTTTGGATCATCAAGCTCAATCATTTGTGGCTTAAAAGTCGATACCGCTTAAGTCGGTGCTAGGGTACAATTTGGGATCATCAAATAGTATGATAATGGACCTTTAGAAACGGCCGAACACGACACATACAAAATATTGCAATCTCGGTTTGATTGAGACTGTTCATGAACGGTAGTGAAATATGCTAGCTATCGCTCACTCCCTCTAGCCCCGGGTTGAGCAGAACTCAATATTCATAAAATCAATAGTACATAATTTTAACCATCCCGAAGATGGTATGCCTAGTATTTGCGGCTTTAACGTAGAATAACGCTTATGCCAATGATAGAGGGCTTGAAATGTTGTTGGCTAGAGAATGTGACTTCTCACGATTATAAGATTTTCGGATGTTTGGTTATATCAATTTGAAGCAGATATTCCATTTGAATTAACAAACAACTCTTGATTGACTCATATCACAAAAGTTGGTACTCAGATATCAATAATTCTAACACACTGCCGCTATAAACACAGTTTTGATATAGAAAAACATTTGAACCTATTAGATGATAATAAATTCCGAATAACACTGGGTAGATTTAGACACTTCTCTCACAGTGTAGTCATTAAAATGGTAGATATCTTAATATCCCGCGAGAAAATAGGAAATGTATACATTGTACCCCAAAATATAGTAGAAAACGAATACCATTCTTTGCTTGTATGTCCAATATATAGGCACTCAAGACATAACTATTTTAAACCTTACCTTGTGCAGATGGCCCACGATAAAGAAATGTGATGCGTGAATTCTAATAATTCGAACACAACACTTATAAACTTATCAAAATATGTTTATTATGCATTTACTTACCACATTTCAACCCGTTTTCCATTTAAAACAAAAAGCTGTAACGCTTCTCTGTAAAGTTCAATGTAGATTTTGTATACCATGTTCATTTTTATGCCCCCGAAGGGTGGCATATAGTAGTCGCACTGTCCGTCCGTCCGTCAATCAGTCAGTCCCTTCGTTCGTTCGTCCGTACAATCATGTCCGGTGATCAACTCTGTCAATAATGGACGGATTTTCAAATAACTTGGCGCAATTGCTCGCCACAACAAGAAGTGTCGCGCATAAAGTCCAGGTTCGTGGCTCCAAGGTCAAAGTCAAACTTAGAGGTCAAAGGTCATAATGATGTGATTTCTTGTCCGGTCAATAACTCTGACATTCAAGGACAGATTTTCAAATAACTTGGCACAAGTGCTCACCACAACAAGACAACGTGTCGCGCACAAAACCCAGGTCCGTAGCTCCAAGGTCCAGGTCGCACTAAGAGGTCAAATTCAAATCGTGTCTGGTCAATAACTATGGCATTCCTGGATGGATTTTCAAAAAACTTGGCACAAGTACTCACAACAACAATACGACGTGTGGCGCACAAAATCCAGGTCCGTAGCTCCAAGGTCAAGGTCACTGCATTCCCGAACGGATTTACAAATAACTTAACACAAGTGCTCACCACAACAATACGACGTGTCGCGCACAAAATCCAGGTCCGTGGCTCTAAGGTCAACGTCATACTTAGAGAACAAAGTTCAAATTGTGTCCGGTCAGTCTGGAATTCCAAGACAGATTATTAAATAACTTGGCACAAGTGTTCGTCACAACAAGACGACATGTCGTGCACATAATCCAGATATGTGGCCTCAAGTTCAAGGTGACACTTGGAGGTCAAATGTCAAATCGTTTCCGGTCAATAACTCTGGCATTCTTGTACGGATTTTCAAATAACTTGGAACAAGTGCTCACCACAACAAGACGATGTGTCACGCATAAAATCCAGGTATGTGGCCCCAAGGTCAAGGTTACACTTGGAGGTCAAATGTCAAATCGTGTCCGGTCAATAACTCTGGCAATCTTGGACGGATATTCAAATAACTTGGCACAAGTGCTCACCACAACAAGACGATGTGTCGCGCATAAAATCCAGGTCTGTGGCCCCAAGGTCAAGGTCACACTTGGATGTCAAATTTCAAATCGTGTCCGGTCAATGGCTTTTGCATGCCTGGACAGATTTTCAAATAACTTGGCCCAAGTACTCACCATAACCCGACGACGTGTCGCTAACAAAATATAAGTCCGTGCTCCAAGGTCAATATCATACTTAGAGGTCAAAGGTCACTTCGGGGGGCATTTGTACTTAAAGTGACATTTCTTGTTTTTAGCTCTACTGGCCAAGGGCCAGTAGAGCTTATGGGATGGCGAGTTGTCCGCCGGCCGTCCGTCCGTACGTCGTCCGTCGTCCGTCGTTAACTTTTGTCTCGTTAAGTCGATAGGGCCTTCGTTTTTCATCCGATCTTTACCAAACTTTAACAGGTTGTTAATATCAATGAAAGCTCGGACACCAGCCAGATCGGACCAGTAACAGCGGAGTTATGGCCCTTGATTTAGTTAAAAATGCTATATTGCTATATTTTGCCTTGTTAAGAAGATAGGGCTTTTATGTTTCATCCTATCTTTACCAAACTTCACCACATTGTTAATATCAATGAAAGCTCG
Organism: Cyrtodaria siliqua; assembly: GCA_037043455.1. Lineage (NCBI taxonomy): Eukaryota > Metazoa > Mollusca > Bivalvia > Adapedonta > Hiatellidae > Cyrtodaria > Cyrtodaria siliqua. Next base: position 52,981 of record JAWPHD010013862.1, on the reverse strand, counting down.
GACACGTTTCAAAACCAGCCATATAAGCCATATCGGACTAGTAACAGCGGAGTTATGGCCCTTGATTTAGTTCAAAATGCTATATTTTGTCTCGTTAACGATAGGGGCTTCATTGTTCATCCGATCTTTACCAAACTTTATCAGATTGTTAATATCAATGAAAGCACGGACAAGTTCGAAAATCATTCATATCGGACTAGTAACAGCGGAGTTATGGCCCTTGATTTAGTTCAAAATGCTATATTTTGCCTCGTTAAGATGTGTGGGGCTTCATTGTTCATCTGATCTTTACCAAACTTTATCAGATTGTTAATATCAATAAAAGCTCAGGCAAGTTCGAAAACCATCCATATCGGACCAGTATCAGCAGAGTTAATGCCCTTAATTTAGTTCAAAATGCTATATTTTGCCTCGTTAAGATGATAGGGCCTTCATTTTTCATCCGATCTTTATCAGACTTTATCAGATTGTTAATGTCAATGAAACCTCGGTCAAGTTCGAAAACCAGCCAGATTGGACTAGTAACAGCGGAGTTATGGCCCTTGGTTTAGTTAAAAATGCTATAATGTGCCTCGTCATACGATAGGGCCTTCATTTTGCATGTGATCTTTGGCAAACTTTACCAGATTTTATTTTTATTTTATTTTTTGAATTTTTTTTTGATTTTTTTTTGATTTTTTTTTTGATTTTTTTCTTATTTGATTTTTTATTTTATTTTATTTTTGATTTATTACTTTTTTTTTTGTTTTTGATTTTTTTTTTAGCTCTATGTTGGACCAGTCGGACCAGTAACAGAGGAGTTATGGCTCTTGATTTAGTTGAAAATGCTATATTTTGCCTCGTTAATATGGTAGGGCCTTCATTTTTCATCTGATCTTTACCAAACTTTACCAGATTCTTTAGTTATGGCCCGTGATTTAGTCAAAAAGCTGTTTTTTGCCCGAAACTTTCAAAAAAAAAACGTTAATGGCAGACACTCGCTTCATTGATGTTATAAGAGCCATGTTAGCCAGTAGAGCGTCCACAGGCCCTCTTGGGCCTCTTGTTTTCTTATTTTCTCACATTCTTTCTTTGATCTTCTCACTGTATTGTATATGTATTGTGTGTAGACTATAAACGTTGTACTGAATGTTTAATGCTGAATAAAGTTATTATATATAATATATATTCATTTATTTAATGAATGGAGTGACCATGCACAGTTTAAATCATCACTTAACTGTAATACTATTGTTGAAATAAACGATGTTAAAAACAGCGTCAGTTTTAAGTGAAACAATGAACACAGAAATGCATTCCGAGCGGGTTTAATTACACAACTTCAACTGTTAAATAATCTGTTATTCAATACCGTATATAATAGGTGAAATGATATAAATACTTATTTGAATCATTTAACAAGTGTAGTGCGAGAGGTGGCAGATCCACTACTTTTAAAAATATATTCTACAAATAGTGTGTTTGTTAAACATATTGAGTGGTTCGATTCAGAATGCCAGCAGGCTAGAAGTAGAATACATAGAAATGAAAGATATTATCAATGCTGTCTTAGCTTTAATTTGGAAGATAAATACCATTTTATTTTCAGTTTTCCTTGTTACACAAGAATTTATATTAAGAAATATTATTATAATAGAACAAGTATGTTTCAACTTTTATATCTACTCTTAAAATTAATAGAGACATAATATAAGAAATTTGTTTTAAATATAGATATAAAAATCGAACAGGAAAAGCAGCATTCAAGGACGGCAGTCAACCACAAACACACAGAGAAACAAAGAACAAATTTAAAGATGAATAGAAGGCCAAATAAGACATCACAAACACAAAAGGGTTGACAATAGGGCTACCGTCTTTAAACGGTGAGTGTCAAAAAAGGCCGCTGGGGGGTGGGGGTGGGTGGTGTTTAAACCAGGTTCTAGGGTGCACCAAACCTCACACTTACCCTACTGTCAACCCAATAAAACGGGACAGTGTAAATGAAGAAATCCGCGTCATGAACTATTGTCTAACCAACAAAGCAGCATTAATTGTCAATATAAGTAAAACACAAAGATGATCGTGTCTATATAAATACAAAACAAAACACGATAGCCTAGAAAGCCACAAAGGAGGTACTCAATGACTTGGCAGACAGAGCAACAAGAGAATAAACCATTGAGGGCACGACAAGACAAGACTGCAGACAAACATCAAACGCCACCGTCCTTTAGGGCTTTAGGTAGACGTCATCATAGGGTCCATAGCCTGTCCGGTCATCGCACAATTAAAGAGGAAAGCATAGTGGCGAACTGTAAATGGGTCCACCACCAAGCATGCAGTGCGTTGCAAATCATAGGGTCATAACCTCTTTTGATAAATATTTGTAACAAGTTTAACAAAGATAGTATGTAAGTGATCATGACCAAGGATCTTACGAAGTTTGTAAATAACGTCACCATAAAAGTGAAGTTGTGATAGTCCTTGTCGCAGAAGAATTTTTAAATTACTTTTATATTTGGAAAAAATATCATGGTTACGATGATATGGTAACGGTAACCACTGATGGAGTAGCTTTTTAGTTATACAAAGATTACGAATATTAAAGTCCGCAACTCGAGTACAAGCTCTAGAAAAACGAATAAGTTGAGACACATAGACGCCATAAGAAGTTGCCCGGGAAGTTAGCAAATCATATAAGTACAGCTTTGGCTGTAAGGATTTCAATCTAGATTAGTTAAACAATGTTTAGATCGTTTGTATTTTCATCATCCTGTATCAATTATTTGTACGTTTGCATAAATCACGTGACTTATTATGCACGAACAATCATGATATAATTATGTACACATGTACAAGTTAAATACAATATATGTTCTGTCTTGTCCTGTTCTGAATATATCCATATCTTTTAATTATGTTGTCTTACCTCATCCAAATGTTGGTATGGGATTCCTTGTACCATTATCTCTATGGGAATGCATAATTATTTTAGGCTCAAATGAATCATGGGCTCCCTTGACCTCCATAGGTGCCAACATATCACAGTCAATGAAATGTGCAATACCTTTTGTTAAGCTAAACATCCATTTTATTATTGACCGTACATATTTTACTCTCTCTTCTTATTCAAATCTTAATAATCCTAGGGCATGTGTTCCCCTCACTCCTCATCAAATCAACCCGAAACCCGATTTATCTTGTATGTTTATGTTTCTGTGTTGTTTTGTTGAATGCCCAGTCCCCACCCGCCACTTATCAAGAGTGGTTGGAGTGTGGGTGGGACGGCCGGTGCAGACGGGTGCACAATCAAATTAGTTTTGTTTCTTCATAATAAACAATCGTCAATCTTTTTGTGGTGGTGGTGGGGGATATCGGGGTTGGGGCAGTCACATTAAAAAAATAGAAGATATAGTAAGAAGTGTACAATAATCGTATGAAATGAGCAATACGTTTGGGTAAGGTAAACATCCAATCTGTAGTTACGGAACGCATTTTATACGTTTTTATTCATATTCAAATCATATTGGTTGCATGAACTCCCCACACCCCACCGAAAACCCGAGGCTTTTCTTTAAATGTAAGAGTTATCGTGTTGTTTTGTTTATTCATATACTGCCCACCTCAATCCCTACTATTAATTGCATTTTTGTTAGTTTTTTCACAAATAATATCTAGCCTTATCTATTGTATTTGGAACATGGGTGCCAAAGGTGCGGAAGAGGGTAGGCGCCCAATTTAATCCCATGTCTCAACTCATTGGTGGTGAGACGAGGGTGGTTTGGGAGGTGTGTGTATGTGGTGGTAGGTGAGGGGGGAAGGGGGTCGCAAAATCAACTGACAATCAAGTTTTGTAAGGTTCGTGGGATGGGGCGTGGGGAATTTTTTTTATTTTTTTTTTAAAGTTGCCGTCATACATTATATATTGCACATAGTGCATAACTCTGCCCATCTCTATATTTACTGATTTATAGTATTTAAAGGTACATAGGCATTTATTTTCCATGGCAATCATAACCATACACCATCACTCCTTCACCCCCTTACCAGCTCCCAACTCCTCCTTTTGTTTCATTTTGTTATTTAATATACGCTTTCTTATTTTTTAATACTGCTCATGGAAACATCTCAACTATTTCTTTAAAGAATTCTTATATGCAGGGAAATGCCTCATTTTCTGATGATATGTCAGCTGTATAATTTGTTTTTTTGAAAAAAGTGACTTTTATATTTGTAATCTTGGTATAACTAAAAAGCTACTCAATCATAGCTACCGTTACCACAAATTTCGAAAACCATTGAAAATTGTATTATCTACTTTCAAAATATAAAAGCTTTTAAAGGACTATCTCAACCTGACCTCTATATGGTGACGTCTGACCTCTATATGGTGACGTCTGACCTCTATATGGTGACGTCTGACCTCTATATGGTGACGTCTGACCTCTATATGGTGACGTCTGACCTCTATATGGTGACGTCTGACCTCTATATGGTGACGTGAAAAAAAACTTCGTAAGATCCTTGGTTATATTTCCTTTTATAAAATCTTTATTAAACTTATTTAAAAGCTTATCAAAAGATGTCATGACCCCAGCATTTTGCAACGCACTGCATGTTTATTGGTTTAAACATTTACAGTTCGCCACTATGAAAGATCTACTACCCTTATAAGTTCACTACCATTCATGAACAGTCTCAATCAAACCGAGACTGCAATATGTTTATTTATTGTGTAAGGAAAATGTTGGAAGCCGTCGAGACTTCCAACATTTTCCTTTCATAATATTTTTATATATCACAGTAGCGTTGTCTGTACAGTGTGGCGGCTGTTAAACGTCTCCCCGTGCCTGCAATCAGAACTGTTCATTCGATCATTCCGATCTTTGAAGATCGCTGAGCCCGACCATGGTACATTTTCAAATATTTTGTTTTCTTTTACTTTAATTTCGAAAAGGTGGTTTCACTACTCCATCTTTAAAGGCTCTAAGTAGGACAAAGCATTTTGTTAGAAACTTCGGTCCTACGCCGCTGGCCATGGAGTGGTATTAATATAAATTGAATGTTAACGGTTATATGAAGACCATCATCGAGATAACCCAAATGTTCGTACTATTTACATTTTAAAAATTGCGTTCATGAAAAATCATGCATCTCAATCAAACTCAATCGTGACTGAAATATTATCTTTTTATACATTTATCATTTTCGGCAATTTTTAAATTTCTACTTTCATACTCTTTTTTAGTTCCCTTGTTGTTCTGGCTTCTGCCAAGTCACTGAGTACCTGTATTGTGGCTTTATATGCGTTTGTTTATATTTATATATTCGTATATACATGATCATTTATGTTGGGTATTAATGCTGTCTTGTTTGTTGGAGGATATAACCTGGACTGTTTTTATTATCATTTCCCTTTGTTGCTGACAATAAGGCGAGCATGAGGTTTGGTGCACCCTAGAACATTATTTAAAACCCCAGAGGCCTTTTTTGCAACTGACCGTTCAAAGACGGTAGTCCTATTTCCAACTCGCTCGTTGTTGTGATGTCACATGCCTTGTTTCTTATTAACATTGTAATAGTTGTTTGTTTTAATGCATACGTTTAGCTGAGTGTGTTTGTGAACGCTACATTTCCTTTTAGACATTTATACATATTTTAATGGTACTCTAATAACGCATGATGAACAATGTGTATTCAACGATACCTTTTGGAGCGGTAGTTTGATAGACCACATATAAATATAAATTGTGTTGTTATCATCGTAAAGACAAGTTTGTTTTAACTGGATAACATATTTATCATTTTAAACTATGTTATAAAATACAGAAAGCAAATCATCTCTATGCATTCTAACTTTATTATATATACACCTTTTTGAAAGTCAGAGTTTATCAGATGGAAACATACAACCACCATGAACTATTGTTCGAACTATATTGATTTTGTCATCTGATAAGCAAAATGGTTCGTGTTTTAAATCCTGCAAGTTGTAACTATCTAAAAAGTTTCCGTCTAACTTGTGTTCGAAACACACACCTGCCGTTTCATCTAATGACCACAGTTTAAAGAGTTCGCAAACTTCGTCCACGGAGAGGTCCGCGAACGTTTTGTTCTGAATGTCTTCATTCTCTATTATCTTCTTGACAATTGTGAAATCATGTTCGCTTATGGAGAACGGGATTTCTTTAAGGCATTCCAAACCGTTGTCCTTTAAAACGGGTCCATCTATATTTTGTTCCACGCATAGATCTGCTAGCGTGCACATTCCACAACCCCTAAAACGGTTTGCGAGTTCGCCTACGCTATATTCGTAAACGTTCTTCTTGGAAATATGTTCTTGAGACAAGTGCTTGGATGCACCTCCAATGTTCATAGCAATGTAATCAGACCCAAAGTTCATTTCTGTGTACTCAGACTCGGAGATACTCAAATGGTTGTCTTCTTTATCAATCTCATCGTATATGTTAGATGGGCGTGGAACACTTTCTGACACCGACCGTGTGATATTTCGTTTTTCTTTCCGTTTTCCATCCGTGGTCTCTGGTATTGGGGGTAGTGGCCTTTCATCATGTATGCATGTGGACCGTGCAGTTAACTCGCCAGTAGAATCGTCATCAATCTGTTTTGTCTTCATGTAGTTCTTGTCAAACCCCCCGAAACTCAATGTACGTTTCAACCAAGGTAATCGGCGAGTTTTATGTTTATCACTGGGGTTGTCTTTATGTTTCTTATTAACCAGTTTCGAGACTATTTTCGCCCTCAGAGTGCCCAGACCAGTCTACAAAAACATATAATCATGCAATAACAATATGTTCTTAAACAGTGGAGTCTCTCACAGCTTAAAAAGAATATTCATAAAATATATAAAATAGTTGTTATTTTTCATTTTGTCTGCATGGGACTCGTGCAACGTCCGTTTAACGAACTATAACTGCTTAATTCATGAAACAAGAATACACATCATTAATTTACACCATAGTATGTGTATATAGGGAATTCCATCTCGAGGTCTATCTGTTTTTTGTCGAAACCGAGTTTCATGCCGATGTTTCGAAAACACATTTATACCAAGGGCTGACATTTTCTGAATACTATGATTGATTAGTTTTCTTGTATACTAATGACATATTTGCAATATCTGTACGTTTATCTGCAAGATGACATCATTAACTGTTGACATTTTCAACTCATATGGATGTACTTGATGGATTTGTATATTCTCCCACTTACAGACATGTTAAATATCATTAAAATCATATCCTAATTACTCTTTGATAGATCTGACAACACAGCCTTGGAGGTCACGTAAGATCGACCTATCATCTTATCAATATTCATGAGAAGATACAGATTTCTTGTGTTATTGCTGTGTATTGATTCAAAGAAATGCACCAAATGGCATGTTTTACATCAAGAATACGAAGAAAATCAACATACTGAACAGTATCTGAAAACCATATATTCTACCGAGATTATTGTAACATTAGATTTTCTAAATAGTATGTCTAAGTACGTCTGACCTGCTTAGCTCAGTTGATAGCGACGTTCTTTTATTATTACCCGCTAGTGCAATTTTAGTGTGGGTTCAACCCCACGAATCGGTACATATGTTTGTGTACCGCTATTGGATTCCGTCAAACAATCTTGTTTTTTTTTAAGTAAATATTCAATAATGGTTGGTGTGTTATGTTTGTCAATGCAATTATTTTGTTTTTTATAAGTAAAAGTTACAGACATTGTCTCTTTCAATACCGAGCGTAGACTCGTAGAGATTGAGACATGTGTGACAGGAGATAACTATGAACATAATAAACATTATTCTGACTGTCCATGAAATGATGAAGAAAACGAACCAATCGTGAGTTATCCTGGGGAGAAGGGAATTCCATCTTTCGGATCAGCAGTTCCGTCAAGGCAGGGCTCGACAAACAGAAATGCTGAACGACAGGCTTGATTGCTGGACTGAGCATACTGTGGAAGGGATGGATACACATTAAGAAAGAGAGAGATAGAGCGAATAATAGAGATAGACAGACAAACATATAAAGAGAGAGAGAGAGAGAGAGAGAGTAGTGATGCTTTCACCATAGCTGGGCGTCCGCGCTTTAGTTGGCCTGAAGAAATTATCCTTGATAGATGAGAAATATAAGCATTTACCTTTTCAATCTTCTTTGTAAGATGGGTAACTCCCTGACCTGCAACACAAAGAATTTTGGAATTAGTCTTTAAAAGTTTCCCATCATGGACAAACGTTTAATAATAAGTCTGGGGCAACCTTATTTCGGAAGATGGTAGAGTTCACACGAATCGTTTTTTTATCGTTTTTATGCACATGTCGCGGAATTGCTTCACACACAACGCTTACAAATATTTGCGGTTAAATAGTTGGCTTAGTATATCATTCTTTTGTCATCCCTATCTGGTCACGTGATCTGGTATGCTGTTTTATAAATAGCCGTGCACCAGGTTAATACACGTCCATTCATTTATAGGGCTTTATCTAATATGTTAACAATTCGACATGAAGTACTTCTATATAATCCAAATATTAAGTTTGCTTTTTAATTAAGTATACCCGTATATGAAATTCACCTCCTGTGCATGCATTTTGGAATTTGTTCTTATCATTCAAATGACTAAAACATACGATGTCGGGAAATATGATAAGGTGTGATTTGGGTTGATTGTGTTCTGTGAAAGCAAAAATGTCCTGTTCGAATTTTATATATACCTTTTAGATGATATGTTATGCATAACATATACAGCCAATGAAATTAGTTGCTTATGTTACGTGTTACCAAAGTACGCATAACATAACTTTGGTTACGCGTAACATAAAAGAGCATGAGGGTGGACCTTTGGAAACGTCAGAACACGATAAATACGAAATATCGCAGTCTCGGATTGACTGCGACAACTCACGAACGGTAGTGAAATATGCTTGCTACCGTTCACGCCCCATAGCTCCGGTATGCGAAGAACTCAATACAATTCATACAATCAATAGTACAGAATTTTAACCGCCCCGAAGATGGCATGCATACGGCGGTGGACATGCTACTTTTACTGTCATTATTCCATTGCGAGCGGCGTGTGGTACAACATGGTATGATCATTTTGTCCAGAACGGTACCGTATAAGCTAAGTTTAATTAAAAAAAAGCAATTGCTATAAAAACGAAATAAATGTAAAGATTTTTGACATATTACTTGTGATATTCGTTGTTTTGACGCAGCTTGTTTCCTCTCCAAAACACATCGTCGCAAGTAATGAAATGATATATTATCTTGCAACTTTCAAAAATCAACGACTATAACAAACCGACAGACACATGATCTGAATAAAAGAAAATAAATACTAAAACAGATTTGATACGTACGTTCTGTTTTATCCATCGTCAGCATCGAACTGCATTCATTATGTTTCGGCGTCTTCAACCAAACAACATCTATGGCTTTACAAGGTATGAAATAAAGTTTTTCTTCAATAAACACCGAATATTTACTTCCACCAAATGTTTTTTCTATATAAGTCGACTTTTCCTCTTCAGTATCAAACTTTATTACCTGTACCGATAGCTGGTCCCAGCTTTCCTTAGGAATAATAACCGCTCTTGAATGTTTTCCACATTCCTGCTGTGGCCAACCAACAATAAATTCTAATATCTTGACTCCTAAAATTTCAATAGGCCCATCCAATATCGTCGATAAGGATTCTGCCTTATCCTGGTAGAGCTCAACAACATCAGTCGCAGATACATCTTGAAACTCGATAACTTTCGGTAGTAGTGACGTATTGACAAGTTCACGCATTGTGTAAAGCTCAGTATCTAGAAGGCCTGTAAAATTCACGTGACTGTTTTCATTGATTTGATATGTAACACCATCTTCACCAATGCACTTCAGATATGTTATACTATCATTGCTGGTGTCATTACTTGCGGTGACACCTTTAATTTTGAGTTTCAGTTTAGCAGGTATCAGTATATTATTCCTCCCAGCAACATCCACTGATGAAATATCTTCTTCTACTCTTACGTATCGAGGTGGGTTTTCTAATATCTGGAAAAAAAGATGATTATCTTTTTAGGCGATCCTTAAGTCAATTTAAAAAAAATATAGAGGCAGATCTGAATTTATTTTATCACATAACGTCCCTTGTTAGCAGTGTCGAACACCCATTTAATATTCTATTGTATGACACACGTGTAATACAACCTGGAACGATTTTGATTGGTTGAGTTAAACCTGTAACACTACGCAAGTTTATTAACTGAAACTATTTTATTTATTACAAATTCACCCAGATCTCGCCAAAAGGCTCGTTAAAATTAAAATAAGTCATAACTCGTTTCATAAATCTTATATTAAATGGGAAACGTTTAAGATCCTCTATATATCATAAATTCCTTCATTCAATATTAAACGTGTAATTAAAAGAGGTTATTTATGACCCCATCATTTTGCAACGCATAGCATGTTTAGTGGTTGACCCATTTAAGGTTCGCCACTATGCCTTCCTCTTTGATTGTTCGATGACCGGACATTTTTGTGGACCCTATGATGACGTTTACCTAAATCCTGAGAAGACGGTAACGTTTGATGTTTGTCTCCAATAGTATCTTGTCGTGCCCTTATTGGTTTATTCTTGTGTTACACTAGCTTCTGCCAAGTCATCAAGTACTTGCTTACTGGCTTTCTAGGCTTTTTTTTTATATTCATATATACGTAATCATCTTTTTTGTTATACTGATATAGCCTAGTGATGCTACCTAGTTTTTCTGCAATATTTCGTATGTATCATGTACGGCCGTTTCCAAAGGTCCACTCTCATACTCTTTTGTAAGAGGATGTAGCATGACGTGCTTTCTTTATTTACACTGTACCGTTTTATTTGGATGGCAATAAGGTAGGCATGAGGTTTAGTGCTCTCTAGATCCTGATTTAAACCCCAAGCGGTCTGTTTTACCACTGACCATTCCAAAGCAATATCCCTAGTGTCAAACTCTTTATGTTTGTGATGGCATATGCGCTTTATGGTGTAATGTTGTGAGGTGAGTGGCGGTGCGTTATTTTGATGCGAGGGTGGCACAGCAATCTCTAACCAAATTGCAAGTAGTAGAACAGTCCCTTAAAAAAAAAGAGTCTTCTACGTTCAACTGCGCACGCATCCAATGTGTTTCTATAGAACAGAGCTTTTCCACTTCATTTTTCAAAACGTCGAACGCACGTACTTGGAACACATCCCGTACTTGGAACACATCCAGAACGCACGTACTTGGAACACATCCCGTACTTGGAACACATCCAAAGTGTCTCATCAAAAAATAATGGATTTTCCACTGTCAGTGTATTTCAGAGAGTTGAAAATGCATTACATTAATGAGTCACATTGGATGTGTTCCAAGTACGTGCGCCTGTCTGCTCGTAGTTGACTCTTTTGCACGTTTGTTTACCATGCTCAGTCTCTCAAGGCAGGTTATTGCTGATACTATAGAAGGAAACTAATCTAAATATAAGAATTGATTCGCATTCTTTTGGCATGATGAGCTTTATGAAGAATTTACCACTCACTTCCGGCGTTTAAAACCGCATAAATGCCGACAAAAAGGAAAATCAGTTCTTAAATATAATAATGAGCGGTGTCAGGTCCGGTTATTTTGTGAATTGTACACCTGTTCCAAGTCATACACATATGTAAATATTTTGAATTACCACTTTTTCAGTCTTTTTTTGGTGATTAAATTCTTTTTATATGCATTTTATTATCCTGGGCAACTGTCATTTATGTAGTATTCCTTTCTTTTATTAGTTAAATATTTTTATTGCTCATTTTATTGCATTTGTATTTAAAAAGCTCATTAAAGAATCGGTATTATTGCTTTTAAAGACAACATAATAGTTGCATCATTTATAAGTTTATAAGAATAGTTTATGCTGTGTAAACATATAAGTAATGCATTGTTGTAATATCTTGATTCATGTAATCATTAGTGTTTTGTTGAGGACCATGTGTTAGAGTTATCTTCTGAAAATAAAGAAATTCTTCTTCTGCCTTAAACATGGCTTAAAGCGACCATATGTTTTATTGTATTTTCCTTTCTCGTCTATCAAAAGGAATAAATATCCACTCTGGTAAATTCAGACATCTCGATAAAAATAACAAAACAGAATATTAATGATTTGTTTCCAAACTGTGAAAAGGTTAGATGACTCCTGGCCGCTAACTGAAATTGAATGCATAACTCCATCCAAATTATGTTTTTGTCAAGGTACGGTACGTGTGTTAAACGTTCCAATTGCAGGACAATTGATGTGTACAAGCAAAAATGTATTTACCATTTTGAAGTGCTATCAAATATCAGTATTAAGGGCCAGGTAAACTTCCGTGATTTAATGTATCGTGTCTAATTTGTGTGTATAAAGTATAAAAAGCAGTATACTACAATATATGCACAATGTTATCTTTATACATATCAAGACTATTGTCAATTAAATCATGCGCCGGTATGCTCAATTGTAGAAATGTGGTGTCAGTTACTTATACAATATGTTATGTTGACCTTACATTATTAACCTATACTCAGTCCTGAGTTGCGCTCTGTTTGATGTGAATTCAAAGTACACACTTTCAATGGAATAAATAAAAGAGATATACTGATATCTATGACATAATTGAAAGTTATTCAAATCATATCTTAAAACACTCATGTATAACATTCCGTGTATTTATTAAATTTGAATGGATAACGTCAAAGGTCGGGAACGAATATAAACGCCCCAAAACAAGAAATAGAATACTTTGCAGGATGTCCTTGTCAAGTAATGTGTTATTGTATTGACAAGCGCGATAAAATATTCAAGGCTCTGGCAAATCAAAACTACACTGTTATGGTATTATCGGTTTACGTGCGGCGAATACAAAAATGTAATTTAAATTACATGGATAGTGATAGCAGTGAACATTTTAATCGTATTGATATAACATTATGTGAACATTTTAATCGTATTGATATAACATTATGTGATCATTTTAATCGTATTGATATAACATTATGTGAAAATTTTAATCGTATTGATATAACATGATGTGAACATTTTAATCATATTGATATAGCATTATGTGAACATTTCGGTGGTGAATCAGGGGTGAATAGTTTGTTAAACAATACATTTTTCCACTGCAGACGAAGAAGAAGACGACGAAAAAGAAGACGACGACAAAAAAGACGAAGAAGAAACTGTGCAAATACATTTACTATCGTATTTCAGAAATGCGTTAAAACATTAATGTTTCCGAAAATGGGAAAACAGACGAAAAAGAAACAGAATAGCAACTCCATAAGTGCCAACCGTCCATAGGAAAGCTCATCAGCATAGCTGAGCAACATGAGCATAAACCGTTATTCAGATGAGACGACGCCATTTGTGGTACATTTCCGCGCAAATGGTTAGCAGTTGCAAACATGTGTCAAATGCAATCGGTAAACGAGGTTTAGATCCCAGATGGGTTGTATTAGTTTCATAGATCCAGCTTCATCTTTAACCACATGTGTTATGTGATGTCATACACCTTGTCCTTTTTTTGTCCTTGAATATGTTGTTTTCTTTGTGTGCGTGTTTTTGGTTGACTGTGTTCTAGGAACGCTGCATTTCCTGTTCGACTTTTTTATTGAAAGTACTTCTTTCTAGAGATTGTGTAATTGGGGGTTGCCTCTCAAATGACTAATAAAAAGTCAACAATCCTTTTCTATTAATGTTAAAATTGATAATAGATCACATGCTAACATTTACATGCCGATGTTTTTCACAATCTAGGAATCTAGTCTACCACAGAAATATGCTTCCCACACGTTATCGGGATGTTTTGGATAGACATAGAACGTATATTAAATGGAAGACATTATAATCCTGGTTATTGCATCAACCATGTGGGTACGTTCCATTTTATCAGATGTTCTAACCCGTCAATATTGTCTGCTTTTTACATCTCTTTGGTTTGAAATTCAAACAGGACGCACTTCTCGGAAAGATGACATGTATAAAGGTCGTTAACAACGACATCTTTGTGTATGACCGCACAAACGAAGAAAATGCCAACAACTTGGAAAATATAATCAGGTTAAAAGAAAACAATCTTAATGTTGGTCTTATTGAAGTGTACGGAAACCCTAGTAATCACAGAGAATGGAAACTTTCCGTGCCACGGCGCATGTACACTTACAATCTTAATTGGTCTCGAATTAATCAGAGGGTACAATCTTAGACACAAGGCTATGAACAATTTTACTTCGAGCCTGACAACCTTTGGAAGTGGATGTTGAGTGTTTAGTGTTTAGTTGTAAGGGATTTTATCAGTATGTGCCATGAATTCGCGGCCAAGCCCCGTTTGCAACATATTATGCTGCAGTTAAAGAGCGCCGTTGGAAACACATTCTTTATTGATGTCATGACTCAGCGTCATAGACATTATTTAGAAAATTAGGTAGTATATATCATATAAGACATTATAGAGAATTTGGTAATAAAACAGCTATGTTATGGGTGCTTAGAGAACAGTCAAAACTACTGTCCCTCTGTATCGTGGACGACCTGGGGAAATGTTGACCGAGGTCATTAGGGCAATAGGGCAATAGGTTCTGCGAGATAGAAAAACATTTGTAAGTTATATAAGTGGTTGGGTTGGGTTATAATTCGAGTTGTGTTGAACACGTATTTGATTGCAGTGTATTATAAACGAATTGTAATAGAATATATATACACGATGCCTAAATCAAGGCTCGTGCCCGTGTTATATGTATGCTTCATTTACCTGTGCAACAGATGCATATCTCGGTCTCTTCTGCGGATGTGGAATCACTTTCAATTTTCCAGGATATCGGAGTGGTAAAAGAAGTTCATCGTTGACAAAGCCATTGCGAATCAGAAGACAATCTCTACCTTTTTCAGACATGTATTTATGTTCATCTGCAAAAGGTAATATCCTCACGTGTGCATATATAATTTCAACTTGTTTGTCAAATAAAACAGGTAATTCTTCTTCCTTGTCCACAGGTTCACGCGAAATCGCATTATTTAATTGACCATTCGCTGTTTTTATCACAATCGGAAGTTTGTTCTCATCCGATTTCAATATATCTTGAATAGTTTGCATCTTTATGTTTTATCTAGAATCTCCAAGTCTGTGTAAAGCTACATTTCCAGCCGATTCACACAAAACGGAAACATATATACACGTAAGATCCATGTAATCAGATCTGTTCACAGTGTGACAGGATAATTGATCATAATACAACTTTGAATACGGAGAACCAATGTGCATTAAGCGAGTCCAACAATTCATGTGTTTACCTAACACTAATACAGTTATTTGTGGGCTGCATTAGGATGTGTGTGTGTGTCGTATGTGTGTGTGCGTGTGTGTGTGTGTCGTTCTAAGGTTTAAAGTCCCTCCGACAACAAATACAGAACAAGCGCAAACCAGATATTAATTATTCGAGTATCCTACCTATTGCGATCACTCGATTTTTGAGCATTTCATCTAACAACGCTAAATAGTTCTCTACATAACTATTCACACAGTTAAACGCGCAGGAATATACACCCTTTGTCACTTTGCTTGCCTTGTGATAGAAGCAGACGACGCTATTGAAAAATAGTTCTACATACAGTTAAACGCATAAGAATATAGGGATACCATTAAATGGAAGTAGCGAGGCGAGGTAAGGACTGAGGTGAGGACACGCCTACTTTTTAGTCACGCCCCTCGCCTCACTCCTTACGTTTTATGATTATCGGCTAGTATATTTCCAGATTTGGAAGCAGATTATGTTCATAATTGTTAGGTATTAATGAGGATTAAAATTATTTTGAATGAATAATGCCCATTATTCATCTATTGAATCTAATAAACCTATCGTTGTACCGGTGTCACGTAAGATACACACGCGTGGACCATCTGGTAGTCATTCTAGGTGCCTACCCTCAGTCATCGTGGCTTGTAGTCGTACTGGGCGCCTACCCTCAGTCATTATATTTGTTTGGAGTCATACTGGGCACACTGGGTGCCTACCCTCAGTCCTTATCGTCATGTGTAGTCGTTCTGGGTGCCTACCCTCAGTCCTTATCGTGGTTTGGAGTCTTACTGGGTGCCTACCATCAGTCCTTATCGTCATGTGTAGTCGTTCTGGGTGCCTACCCTCAGTCCTTATCGTGGTTTGGAGTCATACTGGGTGCCTACCCTCAGTCCTTATCGTCGTTTGGAGTCCTAATGGGTGCCTACCCTCAGTCCTTATCGCCGTTTTTAGTTATACTGGGTGCCTACCCTCAGTCCTTATCGTCGTTTATAGTTATACTGGGTGCCTACCTTCAGTCCTTATCATCTTTTGTAGTCATACTGGGTGCCTACCCTCAGTCCTTATCGAGTTTATATTCATAATGGGTGCCTACCCGCAGTCCTTATTTTCGTTTGGAGTCATACTGGGTGCCTACCCTCAGTCCTTATCGTCGTTTTTAGTCATACTGGGTGCCTACCCTCCCCTCAGTCTTTATCGATGTTTATAGTCATAATGGGTGCCTACCCTCAGTCCTTATCGCTGTTTGGAGTACTACTGGGTGCCTACCCTCAGTCCTTATCGTCGTGTTTAGTTATAATGGGTGCCTACCCTCAGTCCTTATCGCTGTTTGGAGTACTACTGGGTGCCTACCCTCAGTCCTTATCGTCGTTTGGAGTACTACTGGGTGCCTACCCTCAGTCCTTATCGTCGTTTGGAGTACTACTGGGTGCCTACCCTCAGTCCTTATCGTCGTTTGGAGTACTACTGGGTGCCTACCCTCAGTCCTTATCGTCGTTTGGAGTACTACTGGGTGCCTACCCTCAGTCCTTATCGTCGTTTGGAGTACTACTGGGTGCCTACCCCCAGTCCTTATCGTCGTTTGGAGTACTACTGGGTGCCTACTCTCAGTCCTTATCGTCGTTTGGAGTACTACTGGGTGCCTACCCTCAGTCCTTATCGTCGTTTGGAGTACTACTGGGTGCCTACTCTCAGTCCTTATCGTCGTTTGGAGTACTACTGGGTGCCTACCCTCAGTCCTTATAGAGTTTATAGTGATAACGGGTTCCTACCCTCAGTCCTTATCGTCGTTTTTATTCATACTGGGTGCCTACCCTCAGTCCTTATCGTCGTTTTTAATTCTATTGGGTTCCTACCCTCAGTCCTTATCGTCGTTTTGAGTCATACTGGGTGCCTACCCTCAGTCCTTATCGTCGTGTTTAGTTAAACTGGGTGCCTACCCTCAGTCCTTATCGTCGTTTGGAGTACTACTGGGTGCCTACCCTCAGTCCTTATAGAGTTTATAGTGATAACGGGTGCCTACCCTCAGTCCTTATCGTCGTTTTTATTCATACTGGGTGCCTACCCTCAGTCCTTATCGTCGTTTTTAATTCTATTGGGTTCCTACCCTCAGTCCTTATCGTCGTTTTGAGTCATACTGGGTGCCTACCCTCAGTCCTTATCGTCGTGTTTAGTTAAACTGGGTGCCTACCCTCAGTCCTTATCGTCGTTTGGAGTACTACTGGGTGCCTACCCTCCGTCCTTATAGAGTTTATAGTGATAACGGGTGCCTACCCTCAGTCCTTATCGTCGTTTTTATTCATACTGGGTGCCTACCCTCAGTCCTTATCGTCGTTTTTAATTCTATTGGGTTCCTACCCTCAGTCCTTATCGTCGTTTTGAGTCATACTGGGTGCCTACCCCGAGTCCTTAACCATGTTTATAGTCATAATGGGTGCATACCCTCAGTCCTTATCGTCGTTTGTAGTCATACTGGGTGCCTACCCTCAGTCGTTATCGATGTTTATTGTCACAATGGGCGCTTACCCTCAGTCCTTATCGCTGTTTGGCGTACTACTGGGTGCCTACCCTCAGTCCTTATCGTCGTATTTAGTTATACTGGGTGCCTACTCTCAGTCCTTATCGTCGTTTGTAGTCATACTGGGTGCCTACCCTCAGTCCTTATCGATGTTTATAGTCATAATGGGTGCCTACCCTCAGTCCTTATCATTTTATATAATTAAACTGGGTGCCTACCCTCAGTCGTTATCGTCGTTTGGAGTCATACTGAGTGCCTACCCTCAGTCCTTAAATATGTTTATAGTCATAATGAGTGCCTACCCTCAGTCCTTATCGTCGTTTGTAGTCATACTGGGTGCCTACCCTCAGTCCTTATCGATGTTTATAGTCATAATGGGTGCCTACCCTCAGTCCTTATCGCTGTTTGGAGTACTACTGGGTGCCTACCCTCAGTCCTTATCGTCGTGTTTAGTTATACTGGGTGTCTACCCTCAGTCATTATCGTCGTTTGGAGTACTACTGGGTGCCTACCCTAAGTCCTTATCGATGTTTATAGTCATAATGGGTGCCTACCCTCAGTCCTTATCGTCGTTTTTAGTCATAATGGGTGCCTACCCTCAGTCCTTATCGTCGTTTTTAGTTACACTGGGTGCCTACCCTCAGTCCTTATCGTCGTTTGGAGTACTCCTGGGTGCCTACCCTCAGTCCTGATCGATGTTTATAGTCATAATGGGTGCCTACCCTCAGTCCTTATCGTCGTGTTTAGTTATACTGGGTGCCTACCCTCAGTCCTTATCGTCGTTTGGAGTACTACTGTGTGCCTACCCTCAGTCCTTATCGATGATTATAGTCATAATGGGTGCCTACCCTCAGTCCTTATCGTCGTTTTTAGTCATAATGGGTGCCTACCCTCAGTCCTTATCGTCGTTTTTAGTTATCCTGGGTGCCTACCCTCAGTCCTTATCGTCGTTTGGAGTACTACTGGGCGCCTACCCTCAGTCCTTATCGATGTTTATAGTCATAATGGGTGCCTACCCTCAGTCCTTATCGTCGTTTTTAGTCATACTGGGTGCCTACCCTCAGTCCTTATCGTCGTTTGGAGTACTACTGGGTGCCTACCCTCAGTCCTTATCGATGTTTATAGTCATAATGGGTGTCTACCCTCAGTCCTTATCGTCGTTTTTAGTCATACTGGGTGCCTACCTGCAGTCCTTATCGATGTTTATAGTCCTACTGGTTGCCTACCCACAGTCCTTATCAACTTTTGTAGTCCTACTGGGTGCCTACCCACAGTCATTATCGATGCTTATAGTCCTACTGGGTGCCTACCCTCAGTCCTTATCGTCGTTTTTAGTTATACTGGGTCCCTACCCACTGTCCTTATCATCGTTTGGAGTCATACTGGGTGCTTACCCTCAGTCCTTATCGCTGTTTGGAGTACTACTGGGTGCCTACCCTCAGTCCTTATCGTCGTTTTTAGTTACACTGGGTGCCTACCCTCAGTCCTTATCGTCGTTTGGAGTCATACTGGGTGTCTACCCTCAGTCTTTAACGATGTTTGTAGTCATACTGGGTGTCTACCCTCAGTCCTTATCGATGTTTATTGTCATAATGGGTGCCTACCCTAAGTCCTTATCGCTGTTTGGAGTACTACTGGGTGCCTACCCTCAGTCCTTATCGTCGTTTTTAGTCATAATGGGTGCCTACCCTCAGTCCTTATCGTCGTTTTGAGTTATACTGGGTGCCTACCCTCATTCCTTATCGTCGTTTCGAGTACTCCTGGGTGCCTACCCTCTGTCCTTATCAACGTTTGTAGTCCTATTGGGTGCCTACCCTCAGTCATTATCGATGCTTATAGTCCTACTGGGTGCCTACCCTCAGTACCTATCGTCGTTTTTAGTTATACTGGGTGCCTACCCACTGTCCTTATCATCGTTTGGAGTCATACTGGGTGCCTACCCTCAGTCCTTATCGCTGTTTGGAGTACAACTGGGTGCCTACCCTCAGTCTTACGTCGTTTTTAGTTACACTGGGTGCCTACCCTCAGTCCTTATCGTCGTTTAGAGTACTACTGGGTGCCTACCCTCTGTCCTGATCGTCGTTTGTAGTCATACTGGGTGCCTACCCTCAGTCCTTATCGTCGTTTGGAGTCATACTGGGTGCCTACCCTCAGTCTTTAACGATGTTTATAGTCATAATGGGTGCCTACCCTCAGTCCTTATCGTCGTTTGTAGTCATACTGGGTGCCTACCCTCAGTCCTTATCGATGTTTATTGTCATAATGGGTGCCTACCCTCAGTCCTTATCGCTGTTTGGAGTACTACTGGGTGCCTACCCTCAGTCCTTATCGTCGTTTTAGTTATACTGGGTGCCTACCCTCAGTCCTTATCGATGTTTATAGTCATACTGGGTGCCTACCCTCAGTCCTTGTCGATGTTTATAGTCCTAATGGGTGCCTACCCTCAGTCCTTATCGTCGTTTGGAGTCATACTGAGTGCCTACCCTCAGTCCTTAACGATGTTTATAGTCATAACGGGTTCCGACCCTCAGTCCTTATCGTCGTTTGTAGTCATACTGGGTGCCTACCCTCAGTCCTTATCGATGTTTATAGTCAAAATGCCTACCCTCAGTCCTTAACGCTGTTTGGAGTACTACTGGGTGCCTACCCTCAGTCCTTATCGTCGTGTTTAGTTAAACTGGGTGCCTACCCTCAGTCCTTATCGTCGTTTGGAGTACTACTGGGTGCCTACCCTCAGTCCTTATCGATGTTTATAGTCATAATGGGTGCCTACCCTCAGTCCTTATCGTCGTTTTTAGTCATAATGGGTGCCTACCCTCAGTCCTTATCGTCGTTTTTAGTTATACTGGGTGCCTACCCTCAGTCCTTATCGTCGTTTGGAGTACTCCTGGGTGCCTACCCTCAGTCTTTATCGATGTTTATAGTCATAATGGGTGCCTACTCTCAGTCCTTATCGCTGTTTGGAGTACTACTGGGTGCCTACCCTCAGTTCTTATCGTCGTTTTTAGTTATACTGGGTGCCTACCCTCAGTCCTTATCGTCGCTTGGAGAACTACTGGGTGCCTACCCCCAGTCCTTATCGATGTTTATAGTCATAATGGGTGCCTACCCTCAGTCCTTATCGTCGTTTTTAGTCATACTGAGTGCCTACCCTCAGTCCTTATCGTCGTTTTTAGTTATACTGGGTGCCTACCCTCGGTCCTTATCGTCGTTTGGAGTACTCCTGGGTGCCTACCCTCAGTCCTTATCGATGTTTATAGTCATAATGGGTGCCTACCCTCAGTCCTTATCGCTGTTTTGAGTACTACAGGGTGCCTACCCTCAGTCCTTATCGTCGTTTTTAGTTATACTGGGTGCCTACCCTCAGTCCTTATAGTCGTTTGGAATACTACTGGGTGCCTACCCTCAGTCCTTATCGATGTTTATAGTCATAATGGGTGCCTACCCTCAGTCCATATCGTCGTTTTGAGTCATAATGGGTGCCTACCCTCAGTCCTTATCGTCGTTTTTAGTTATGCTGGGTGCCTACCCACTGTCCTTATCATCGTTTGGAGTCATACTGGGTGCCTACCCTCAGTCCTTATCGTTGTTTGTAGCTATACTGGGTGCCTACCCTCAGTCCTTATCGATGTTTATAATCATAATGGGTGCCTACCCTCAGTCCTTATCGTCGTTTTTAGTCATACTGAGTGCCTACCCGCAGTCCTTATCGATGTTTATTAGTCCTACTTGGTGCCTACCCTCAGTCATTATCATATTTTGTAGTCCTACTGGGTGCCTACCCTCAGTCCTTATCGATGTTTATAGTCATAATGGGTGCCTACCCTGAGTCCTTATCATCTTATGTAGTCATACATACACTTTCTGGGTTACGGGTATGCTATCCAGAATGATACGTTTGTATCAGTTGACTAGATATTTGATATATATGAAGCAGTTGGTCATGCATTTATAACAATCATTCCTTATCATGTCGATACTGTGTCCGTCTTGTAACACTTTAGTTAAGCTATCTCGGTCCTGTTCTTTGACAAACTTAATATGCGTATCCCCAAAATGTGTTAGTTTAAACTTATTTATTTTACATCGATTGTAACGAAAGCTCTATGAACTTATTTGAATCACTCTCGATGTCTTCCTGGGTAGAACCAGTACTAAGCAATGCAGATAAAGTGTCTTGCTCAGAGACACAACGCATATGGCAATGGCGGGAATCGAACCCACGACTTTTGGATCATGGGTCCAACGCTCTACCACCAGACCACGGCGCTCCACGCCGTGGTCTGACAAAATGTGTTCCTTTCGTCGAAAATCTTTAAGAGATTTGCATGCTTAATATTTACAGGGTATCCATCTTAGGACCTTCAGTTATTTGATTATATTTAGTTAAAGGGTAACATCAGACCTTCGTTAACATAAGAATTAAAGTGAGCTGCATTTTTGTATGGGTGTTCGTTCATCACTTATGATGGTCAAATGGCAACGATAATCACACATTTATAAGATGTCCAATGGTAATTGAAATATGCATGAGCTTAGTTTTTCATAATATATATCGCTATAGTGCTTATATTTCTTTCCATGACATAAGACCCTCTTTCCTAACACTCAATACTAAGTTTAACATTGCACACGAGGAAGTCTTAAATTATTATCCCCCTTCGGCGGGGGTGGAAGGCTCATTTGGTCCAATTCTTAAAGTTTTTACTTCCAACACCCCTACCCCACCCATCTACAAACAACACCTCCCCCCCCCCCCCCCCCACCAACACCACCTCCTAAACCGAAAGAGGAGACACAGTGGTGCAAGAAGCTACAGATTCACCTATTCAGTAAAATCCATTGTCCCTACAATAAGCTAATCGCCACAAAAAACGTGTTTGTTAAAATAGCCACTTGCCATAAGTAATTTTTACAAACACTTTTTAGCTTTATAAAGAAATTATAAGATATTGCACCCCATATAAATGTTCTTATCTTCATCTTGTCTGAATTGTGTGACTTTACTACATTAAATGATCTTTATAACAAGTATTGTCTATAACAAGTATTGTCTACAGCATATTTCGATGTATCGTTTGTTTAAAAATCAGTTATTTAAAATAATATTGACTTACAACAGTTTCGCATAAAAAATTTATAAAGTCCAATTAGTTCTCATATAACTTAATGAAGAGGGAAAATATTTAATAATAACTATGTCAAAGGAAGATAATGATAACTCCTGTATGCTTCAATTGTGAAACTAAACTTAAAATAAAGATAACAAGAACTTGAGGGATTTCGGGTTGCATACTGTTCTTAGGTTTGTCCAAAATGAGCCTTAACATACAAACTTACTGCCGAAAGCTATGCTGTCCAATAGTTTTCATTGAAGTATGTAGTTTTTAAAAAAAAATCTGAAAAAATGTATCAATAACAGCTAAACATTTTTAGTTACAATGGTTTCGCCCTGAAAAATTCCATCTACATCTTCAAATATTTAGCGCGAAACTATTGTAAGTCAATATTTCTTAAATATCTCGTACAGAATTACATGAATTATTTCTTTTCATCTCAAATCATAAATGGATACCATTTCTTTATTACATGCCAGAGAATGAAGTTTTTAAATGCATTTATGATGAAAATAAGATGTTTTTTGCTTCTCCTGTAAAATTTTCTAAAAGTGAATTACAATAGTTTCGCGTTAAACCCTCGATATGCACTTCAGTCTAATTGAATTAGTATTAATAAACGGTCTGATTTGAAAAACTTACCAAATGTATTTTTCATTATCAATAATTAAACCAAAGCAAACAAGCTGCCCAATTGAATGCACGTGCACATTGTATATGAAACTGAAGCCCATTATGATGATTTACTTACATGTGTGTCTGAACTGACACCACACATCCGTCCTGGCTCAAGTACTCAAATTTATTTCACAAATATGCCCATGACTTTCAAAGATAAACAACCGTATGAAGATGCTATTCATTAGTATTGGTCATATCTATACATAGTAGCTTGCTATGAAGATTTATCCTTTAAACTTATAGAAATATTTCCGATTGAAATTTGCATACTTCGAGCATAAGTGTAAGAATATTCTTAAGAATGGTTGGTGAATCTCCTCTTGTCCCTTTATGTGAAATTTAGAAGAATTGTAATTAGTTAATTAGAGTAATGTAGCCTACATCGACACCTTCATGTATGATGTGATCGCGCACCATTTTGAGTGTTTTTGTCGAAAGCTACGGTTCTTCAAACTTTAATCGCCGAAAATTATCAATTGGGTTAAGATGATATGTTAAGCACGTTTGTAGATTTCATAGATATTTTAGTTCGAAATTGACTAGTAATGTGTTTCAAAAAATTGCCTCAATATAGTTGATTTTGTCCAAAAATAATTGAAGGGTGTCGAAAATAGGAATATAATTTTATATAATCCTATTATCGACACCTTCATAACATTATTTGTTTAAGATATTTTTCAAAATGTTGCTATTTTTTTGCATGCTATAAAGAAAAAAGTTAAAACTCACTGGAGCTGATGACTCTTAGGCGTGGCATGGCTATATTTTAATGTACACCCGGGGTGTGGGTGGGGTGGGGTAGGGTGGGGGTGAAACCCTCTATACCCTGTCCCGCTGGACAGTTTGAGCTCTCTCTCTCTCTCCCTCTCTCTCTCTCCGCTATGCCACTACATGGTTGTACAGGCTGTCCACCAAAGGACGATGCTTAGAAAAGCTGCAGTAAAGGCTTATTGTGTAGCATGGATGACATTATTACATAACTTGCTGGAAGGGTTCGAGAAACACATGCTAGGACAGGACGGCGCCAATATTGACCAAAGTGGAGGGGGATAGGTTAGTCAGTTATGCTCAGCTCATGTCAAAAATGTGCTATCCCTAACAAAACGAGAATGCTTTTGGATGTCAAGCGTATCATTGACATTTACGGTAGACCTACCCAATTTCCAAATACTCTACCTTGATATAAGTGGTTTGGCTCCTTATAGTTCCGAGAATCACAATTAGTATGGTATGTAACTACAATATATAGGTACGTACTATCATAAGAGCTACGATTCTCACGTCTAGACTCCTTCCATCTTCACACATAACCCTGAGCTATCAATAAGAACACGAACGAGTCTTGGGCATGAACGCTCTAAAGTGAACATTGATATGATGCCAGGTTGGTTCGATGGGGGATATAACTTCCTTAAGACGGACATAGCTGGATATGATCAGCAGTTAAAAACCCCTCGTCGACCCGTTTTTAATGCGGACAAATCTGGGTTTTCGCTGTCAGTCATGTTTTAGCCTGGGACTAATACCCGTCTCGTTGGATGACGTACTAGAGGATACTTTAGTGTGCCAATATAGACCAGGGTTTTGATTGTTTTAGATGAGGAAGAGAGGAGAATTGAATATCACAGATCGATATTGACTTCACACAATAAGACAAAAATATCGGGACATTGAACAATCAAATTCAATAGATTCCCGATCTATTTTCGGACAAATAATTCATATTTGAAATATTTGTTTAGCAAGTTTAAGCAATCTTGATCCGTGCTATTCACTTGATCAGTGTATGAGTAAATTATCACACACAACATGCCATTTTAGTAAATGACGAGTAGATCTTGTTTGAATTTTACGAAGGTTTATGAATTTTATTTCCTCGAGACTCTATTTACGAAGGTTTATGAATTTCATTTACTCGAGACTCTATAGATTGAAATATTTAACAAATGACTATTAATTATGTTTCATCGTTAAATGTCATCTATATATTGACGAGGATGAACTAGATCTATGTTATAGTTCTTAATTTAATTCAATTTATAACATATAATGGTGTGTGAAGCATTTTTTTTATAAAACTCATATAGGGCGTCGATAATTAAATGACTGTGTCGATATTAAGCAAAAAGGGGTCGATAAAACGGACGTTGTCACTAGCGGATCCAGTGGGGGGCGCACCCGGCACCCGGCGTGCGCCCCCAAAAATTCCGGATCATACATGTATGTCCATGTTACTGTAGATAAAATATCAAACAATTTCGATGCACGCCTTCAGTATAAAAAAAATTCTCGCTCGCTTCGCTCGCCCGACGCATAATGACTAATGAGTGGTTTAATTAACACATTCTCAAATCCTTTTATTTGAAAACGGACTTTTTTTTATTCATACATGCATGTCCATGTTACGGTAGATAAAATACCAAACAATTTCGATGCACGCCCTCAGTATAATTATTTTTTGAGACGCATAATGGCTAATGAGTGGTAATTAGATAAAATATCAAACAATTTCGATGCACGTCCTCAGTATATTTTTTTTCCACTCGCTTCGCTCGCTCGACGCATAATGACTAATGAGTGGTTTCATTAACACATTGTTAAATCCTTTTATTTGAAAACGGACTTTTTTTATTCATACATGTATGTCCATGTTACTGTAGATAAAATAGCAAACAATTTCGATGCACGCCCTCAGTATAATTTCCTTTTCGCTCGCTTCGCTCGCTCGCCGCATAGTGACTAATGAGTGGTTTAATTAACACATTTTTAATTCCTTTTATTTGAAAACGGACCTTTTTTATTCATACATGTATGTCCATGTTACTGTAGATAAAATATCAAACAATTTCGATGCACACCCTCAGTATAAACAATGTTTTCGATCGCTCGACGCATAATGGCTAATGAGTGGTTTAATTAACACATTCAAATTGTTAAATCCTTTTATTTGAAAACTTACTTTTGTATTCATACATGTATTTCCATGTTACTGTAGATAAAATATCAAACAATTTCGATGCACGCCCTCAGTATAAAAAAATGTTCTCGCTCGCTTCGCTCGCTCGACGCATAATGGCTAAGGAGTGGTTTAATTAACACATTGTTAAATCCTGTTATTTGAAAAAGGACTTTTTTACCCTACCAATGCACTACCGCAACCGTTTTATGAGGATAGAAACGGACCCGAAAATTGACCAAAATCTTACGCCCCCCCCCCTAAGCTGAAATCCTGGATCCGCCCCTGGTTGTTGTATGAAAGAAAACCATTTCGTGATTGGTCAATTATACTGGTAATGTAGAGATACTATGATTAATCAACCAGTGGATATAGTGTTACATATTACTGATAAAATGTTTATGAAATCTACAAACGTGCTTAACATATGAATAATTTGAGCTTAAGGTGTCGATAATCAGTTTACTCTAGGTACTTAAACGGCATTGGCCAAAAAAGAATGAATTTACACAAACTCGTAAATATACATACTGAGTTTTTTACGCGTTGATCCCTCAGTTACTTCCCTTATCGATACATCCTTTTATATATTCAGTTACTTGTGGATTATCAGTACATCCCATATAGGTAAATATCGTTATTGTACGCATTTCCTATACACGTTCTGCTTGTAAGATAGTTATACGTTAAATAATGACCTGAACATTTCTATACTAAAAACTTCTCCGGAAATTCAAAATAATTGTAATAACAACATGTGGAGGTAACAATGTTAACACTGTAAAACGTTCAGATGCTAATCTCTGGTGTCTAATATTATAATATTCATTGTCACGAGTGGTTGAACGTACTAATACTATGACTTGTTTCAGTCACATCAACTGACTAAGGGCGACAATAACAGATATTTTGCATTTTTATGTTTATAAACAGTGTTATCACCTCTGGTCATACATGTACAGTCCTTGACCTTATCGGTATATACGAACGTGGACGAATAGAGAGAGTTGTTATCAGGGACATTATCATTCAGACCGGGTGTTTAAATATTCAAGTAACCAACCAAATTAAAATACAACTCGTAGTGATAAGATATGTTGATTATTTTAGTACAGGTGTAGCCGTTTTGGGTGTGTGTTTTCGAATATGTGTAGACGCATAAACGTCGGTTTACGACAAATTATGCCAAATGCGAACAACACTTTGGTCACTAGATATAACCATGCCACCATCTCCTTTCAGATAATTGTGACCCCTCCCCTCCCTACTGTTCCTACGCCTATGTTTCATCAGGTGATGTCAGTCAGCATGCGAATTAATGTAGTGAGGATGATTCTCTGTGAGTAAAATGAATTGACATAATTAATGCGAGATTATACATCATTTAGATTAGGTATGGCAGAGGCAGGTGTGAAATATTCAACGGAGTCCGAGCACAAGGGTTCATTTCTCCTCAAGAAAACTGAATATACTGTAACTATGACAACGCACGCATTGCATTGGATACAGACCAATGGCAAAAACAAAGGTAACACAACTACTATATTCCTACATTTTGCTGATACTAATAATTGTAAATTCTCTCTCTTTATCTCTCTCTCTCCGTCTCTCTCTCTCTCATGGAAAATGTCCCCGGAATATACGTGTCCCCACAATTACGGTAATTACGGTAAAGCCAGTTCGTCTCTCGCTCTCTCTTTCTCTCTCTCTCGTGTGATATGTCCACGGAATATATACGTGTCCCCACAATTACGGTAATTACGGTAAAACCAATTTAATTCTCTCTCTCTCTCACGCGTTCATTCGTTAGTTGCAGTTTTATAACTATACGAATATTTGTAAATTCTCTCTCTCTCTCTCTCTCTCTCTCTCTCGATCGTTCTCTCTCTCATGGAAAAAAAACCGGAATATATACGTGTCCCCATATTTACATACGAAAACCTAGCTTCTCGAGTGAGAATTTGCACAAATATGACGAGAACAAGAACCTTAGTTACCGAGCAATAACATAGGTCTTCACATGAGATCAATGTTTTATATGGGATTTTAGGTAAGTATATGATTGTTGAAACGGCTTGCCACACACTAATAGATATTATTTCACACCTTTATAAGGCTAACCAATCTCTTCCTGTCTTTTTAACCATGTGACTATCATATATCACTAGCGGATCCAGGGGGGCGCGCGCCCCCCCTAAAAATTCCGGATCATACATGTATGTCCATGTTACTGTAGATATAATATCAAACAATTTCGATGCACGCCCTCAGTATTAAAAAATTTCTCGCTCGCTTCGCTCGCTCTACGCATAATGACTAATGAGTGGTTTAATTAACACATTGTTAAATCCGTTTATTTGAAAACGGACTTTTTTTATTCATACATGTCCATGTTACTGTAGATAAAATATCAAACAATTTCGATGCACGCCCTCAGTATTTTTTTTTTCGCTCGCTTCGCTCGCTTGACGCATAATGGCTAATGAGTGGTTTAA
This sequence comes from Cyrtodaria siliqua, assembly GCA_037043455.1. Classification (NCBI taxonomy): domain Eukaryota; kingdom Metazoa; phylum Mollusca; class Bivalvia; order Adapedonta; family Hiatellidae; genus Cyrtodaria; species Cyrtodaria siliqua. Next base: position 23,877 of record JAWPHD010013862.1, on the reverse strand, counting down.
TTAACAAATTGTTAAAACCTTTTATTTTAAAACGGACTTTTTTATTCATACATGTATGTTCATATTACTGTAGATAAAATATCAAACAATTTCGATGCAGGCCCTCAGTATAAAAAAAGTTCTCGCGCGCTTCGCTCGCTCTACGCATAATGACTAATGAGTGGTTTAATTAACAAAGTGTTAAATCCTTTTATTTGAAAACGGACTTTTTTTTATTCATACATGTATGTCCATGTTACTGTAGATAAAATATCAAACAATTTCGATGCACGCCCTCAGTATAATTTTTTTTTCGCTCGCTTCGCTCGCTCGACGCATAATGGCTAATGAGTGGTTTAATTAACACATTGTTAAATCCTTTTATTTGAAAACGGACTTTTTTTATTCATACATGTATGTCCATGTTACTGTAGATAAAATATCAAACAATTTCGATGCACGCCCTCAGTATAACAACTTTTTTTCGCTCGCTCGACGCATAATGGCTAATGAGTGGTTTAATTAACACATTGATAATTCCTTTTATTTGAAAACGGACTTTTTTACCCTATCAATGCACTACCGCAACCGTTTTATGAGGCTAGAAACGGACCCGAAAATTACCAAAATCTTACGCCCCCCCTAAGCTGAAATCCTGGATCCGCCCCTGTATATTTCCACTATTGTACTCAATCAATCTGTCGATAGAAGTGGATCCATATTTTTGTACTCGTATTTTGTACTATGAGAAGATAACTCTAACAGTTAAACTCAGTGAGTCATCACGATTCACCTCCCTTACCGGTGTTCGTCTGCAACTTGAACAATGATGACGGAAGAAGAAATTAAAGATTTCATCAAGTTGGAATTAAAAAATAATATAGCTAGAAACTACAAATACAACGCTTGGTTGGAATTATAGAGATGTAAACTAAAGAGGTAATTTTACAGTGATGAGTACAATACGGAATTCTATTTGACTCGTACCCAGCAGACGTATTTGGACGAGGCGAAGTCTGCTGGGTACTCGTTTAATATAATTCAATCGTGCACTCAACACTGTAAAATAACCTCAAAGTATTTCAAAATACACGGTGCAGAGAGATATAATACAGGCCAGTTACACGTACATTTGTGTATTTATGTATATGCTGTGGCTATACGTATTTCGTAATCCGAACAAAACACTTGACAGAACTAGACTGGATTTACAGACTTGCTAATGGATATTAGTTATGGATTTTAAGTCAGTCTTAAAGTTATGAATGTAACAACGCTAAAGGTAACAATTCCGCTAAAGGTAACAACCGCCGCTAAAGGTAACAATTCCGCTAAAGGTAACAACCGCCGATAAAGGTAACACTTTCAACGCTAAAGTAACAACCTCCGTTAAAGGTAACAATTACATATACCGCTAAAGGAAACAGCGCTTAGTCCACAGTAACTAATAAGAACCAATTTTCATTGAAAATAAATGTTGAAAAAAGTTGTTACCTTTAGCATTAGCCTTGTTACCTTTAGCAGAGGTTGTTACCTTTAGCGTTGAAATTGTTACCTTCAGCGGCGGTTGTTAATTTTAGCGTAATTGTTACCTTTAGCGTTGTTGAAATACATACAGAGTTGGTCTTACGGACTTTTTTCTGAAAATCACCATAGCACAAATAAAAATATTCAAGAAGATATTTATTCCATTTTTCATTTGTTAATGAGACCTGCATAAAGACATATCATTCATAATTTCAGTGCAATGACATTTCAACAAATATGTCGAGAGTGTGCATTCCGGTGAAAGGACGCTTTGTATCCAAATGTTCTTGCGTGTCTGTTAGTTACTTATGTTTTATTTGCTGTTGTTTAGATGAAGTAACAGCATGTAACAGTCTGTTAGTTGCTTATGTTTTATTTGTTGTTTAGATGAAGTAACAGTCTGTTAGTTACTTACGCTTTATTTGCTGTTTAGATGAAGTAATAATCTATTAGTTACTTATGTTTTATTTGCTATTTAGATGAAGTAACATTCTGTTAGTTACTTATGCTTTATTTGCTGTTTAGACGAAGTAACAGTCTGTTAGTTATCTATGTTTTATTTGCTGTTTAGATGAAGTAACAGCCCGTAACAGTATCTAGTTGCTTATGTTTTATTTGCTGTTTAGATGAAGTAACAGTCCGTTAGTTACTTACGCTTTATTTTCTGTTAAGATAAAGTAACAATCTGTTAGTTACTTATGTTTTATTTGCTGTTTAGATGAAATAACGGTCTGTTGGTTACCTATGTTGTAAATATTTGTTTAGATGAAGTAACAGTCTGTTAGTAACCTATGTTTCATTTTCTGTTTAGATGAAGTAACAGTTCCAATTGGTGACGTCCTGTCTGTAAAGGCATCTGCCAGTAAGAATGAAGGAGGCATCACTACATTAGTTATCTATTATGCTATGAGAAAAAAGAACAACATATTGCGAAAGACCAGCGTATCGTTTACTGGCAGTAGTGAACAATGCATAGAATGGGCAAAACACGTGCAGCAGAACATAGATGGAGGTGGGTAATACATAGTCACTTTAAATACAAATGCTTTAAAACGCATTCTACCTTTTGTAAAACCTAATATGACCGGCACGGCAAATTTGGATTTATTATATCTCACACATATAGAGTATTTACGTTATTAAAAGGTTTATGGTAAATATTAAAATATTAAACAATTTTATTTTTTTTCCCCTATCTTACCATTAACTCGTACTTCTAAACAACCAATGATGCTACAAATGAGTAAATGCCTTCATTTATTTTTTATAAAATGTTTGTTTTTAAGTGTGAAAACATTACTCGTACAAAATGAATGTGCTTGTGTTTAACACCTATGTTTAAATGTATATATGTTGGGAAGGCTGTATGATGTAACCTATACAAACTGATTTTGTAGTTAAACAGCGTCCCAGAAAGATGCTGGTATTTGTAAATCCTGTAAGCGGACATGGTAAAGCCAGGAAAGAATATATGGGGACGGTGGCACCGATCTTCCAAGAAGCAAATATACACACGGATGTTGTAGGTAGGTGTGTGTGAGTGTGTGTGTCTGCGTGCATGCGTGCGTGGGGAGTGGGATCTAATTAAATCATTTAAACAAACAAGATGCCCTTTACAAATAGTTCATATCTAATATCAAGCTCAATTTGGCACACAGATTTTCAGAGTGAAACAGTCATAATTTACCAAAATGTGTACCAATTTCTAATAAATCAGTGCACACCGTCACAATTTGCCGGTGTATGTATCATTTTCTAATAAACCATTGCCATTTTATACTGACCATTTTAATGTTTTAGTTTATATATCAGTTTGTAACAAACCAGTGCAATCACATACATACTCATAATTTACCACCAAATTATATATAATCAGTTTCAGTAGCATGCATACCATTATAATGTATTGATTTATTAATGTATGTACACATTGTTCTACAGAGATTCGAAACTGTACATTTAAAATTAACAGTTCAGTGTGTAATGACATGATACAATGGTCGACATTCAAACATGCAAATAGATAAGGTTAGGTTAACTTTTATATTACTATTCAGTGAGCGCAAACAGAAAAACGCTCACCTTTGCTGGTTGGCAGTGAAATGTCATTTGAAAAATATATTGATAACGCGTACCATACTAGATACCTGACGAACAAGGATTAATAAAGTGTAATACATAGTTATTAAACTTGGATTATGTATGAGATATATTATTTGTATTAAACTACTCCACAGACACTGAGAGAGCCCACTTCACAGAGGAGGTCATATCCAAGTATGATTTGACTACAATTGACAGGTACACTATTGTAAAATGTGTATATGGTACATATCAGCATCCAACTATGCTGGATATACTTTTGAACAGTAGACTAATTTTGGTACAACATAAAGTACAGTTGCAACAGTTTCAGTACGTATATATGTGTTAGCGATTAGTGTTTTGTTCTAGCCCAATGTCCGAGGTGTATAGGTCATCATCCCGAGGTTTATATGTCATCCGCCCTAGGTTTGAGCTCATCCGATCGAGGTGTATGTCGTCCGCACGAGCTTTATAGCCCATCCGCCCGAGGTGTATATGTCATCCGCCCGGGGTTTATAGGCTATCCGCCCGAGGTGTATATGTCATCCGCCCGACCGGATTGATAACTGGTTGATAAGATACAGACCAACAGAAACGTTTTGAATTTATGAGATTATGAATGCAATGAAGAAGTAGGTAACCATTACACATTCATTTGCATTAATATATCTGAATTATATATTGTAAGATATGAATACGTAGTTTAGGACACCACTGTATGTTAATCGATTGTTTAAATATGTTATGAAGCAAAGAAAAACGTAGTGATTATTTTGTTGTGTATGCAGTGTTAAAATCTGTTAATCTGTCACGTGTGTGTATATTATAATTGTCATATATTTGTAATGATGAAAAACTGTAATAATTTAAGTCAATAAAACTATCTGTCTATCTTAGTTAATCAATGAGTGAATGTTTAACTGGCACGCGATTCTTTTTGATAACTATTTCATTTAATGTATATACGTTAACAGCTTCACTATGTTTATAATTCATATATATTTCAGTATAGTGGTGGTGGGTGGAGATGGTATGTACCACGAGGTTGCCAATGGATTGTTACGGAGGATGACCACTGACGCCAATATAAATGTCAACAATCCAGACAACGAGCTTCCCAATATTGATATTCCTATTGGGATTATCCCCTGTGGTATGTACTTGGGATTAATCCGTGTCATCTCTACTTGTAATTATCCATTGTTATGTCGTAGGTTTTTGGATTTATCCTCTGTAATATATAATTGCTGGCGGGTGGATATTAACCCAATATAAAACGGGCACATTCTAAATCTTCCGTTCGTTTACATTAAAACCTAACTGAATAGTCCCCCCTATACTAACTTTGACATTCATTGTATTGCGTTATGTTAAGGTAACGATTAAAATAAATTAGGCAAATACGCATCGTAGCTGTTGGAATAGCTCTATGTAAAACACTTAAGTAACAACACAGTGAACAGCGAAAAATGGGTTGCCCGTGTATTACTCGTACCAAAAAATTCAACCATTTAAACCCCACGTTTATTTAATTCGTGACACAATTAATTGACATTATCTTATATGAAATGTCATTAACAAGATTTAATCGAATCACATGATCATTCTTCAATACATTTCATAATCAATAATCGCAACACTTGGATATTTGAGGAAGTTGTAACTTACGGAGAAAGGAAAGGTATGCCGAAACGATGACACTTTGCTGAGATGGTATTGACAAATTAAATATTGTCCAAGGACTGTTAAATGTGTTAGTGATCTTAATCGTCTATGCTATTTACAAGCAATACTGTTTATTTTTTGTGCCACTTATGTATACGTAACAGGCTTTGAATGCACATGCAATTTCCTTAAAGGTGCGAATTTAAATTACAAACGCAAAGTTACATATATTATATTAATTGTCGCCAAAAATAGTAAGACAATATGCGTTTGATTTCAAAACTACCTGATATACGTTTATACTGTTTTATATTTGCAGTTTTAGTGTAGTTGCAAAATGTTGTATATCTCAAAATGTTGACAAATGTTTTTTCTTTAAACTTGACAGGAACCGGAAATGCTATTGCTGAAAGTTGTCATGGAAACAAAGATATAGAAACATCAGCCTTGTCCATTGTCATAGGTATGTTATTAATGTATTGTTTTGTTTGTTTGGGGTGTGATAGTTAGAGAAACCTCAAGTTAACGTTTACATTTAAACAGCGCAGAATGTACTTACTGTAACATATATGCTTGAATACAATATTCACCGGACCCTTAGGGCAGCTAGGGTGTATTGTTAAGAAGCGCATGACGATCCAATATGCAAGTGTACGTACGACATATTCAGTATGGAAAAACTGAATCCAAGAAACACATATTGTCCATTATTTGACCTAAATATAAAAGAACATACTTTTTATTAGGGCTTTTGACTTTAACCTGCCTAAGCCAAATAAAAGTCTGAGGATCCAGGACAGTACATCAGATCCGTTCAAACTCAATATCATCAAAATCAGACCCTTTATCACGCTACAATTATCTACACTACTAAGGATCTGTCAACACTGCATTGGAGGACTCGTCAGATTGACCTTACTTCTTCAAAATTTCTCGGTATAGACTTCTTCACTGCGCATTTCGCGTTTCTGTCAAACGATGTGGAGCAGTCTACGCTCGGTATTAAAAGAGACAATGTTCGTAACTTTTAGCTTATAAAACACAAACTTATTACTTTGACAAACATAACACACCAACCATTATAGAATATTTACTGGAAAAAAAACAAAACAAGATTGTTTGAGGAATTCAATAGCGGTACAAAAATTCTTACCACTTCGTGTGGTTGAACCCACACTAAAATTACACTCGGAAAACATCGCAGTAGTCGACTTGGCTATCAACTGAGCTAAGCGGGTCAGATGTACTAGGACATACTATTTAGAACTAGATGGTTGTTCCGCGGAACACGTGTGTCGCCTGTCAGCGCTTTGTCAGTATAACAAGGTTTTTTGGACACATATATTGACCTTGACAAACTGGCCTGACAAAGTTCTCGTGAAGAAAAAAATTAGTATTTAACCCATATAATGACCTTGATTGTGACCTTGACCTTCACATGTTGGGACCTTGACCTTCACATGTTGGTATGGTTATGTCGATGTTGTCATGGTGAGTATATATTAAAAGTTTGATGAAGAAATGAGAAAGTTATAGCCAACGTTAAGTTTTCGTGAAGAAAAAAATAGTATTTAACCCATATAATGACCTTCAGTGTGACCTTGACTTCATATTTTGGTATGGTCATGTCGATGTTGTCATGGTGAGTATATATTGAAAGTTTGATGAAGAAATATGAAGAAATGAGATAGTTATAGCCAACGTTAAGTTTTCGTGACGGACTGACGGATCGCATTTTTCTGCGAAAAGGCGACACAAAAACTAATGTCGTAATAATCTCGGTAGAATATATATTTTCAAAACACATTATTTCTCCGTATTCTTGATGTTAAACATGAATTTATCGTGCAATACACAGCATTAACACACGGCGGCTTTATCTTTTTTCGGATATATGTGTTTTATGTGGATTTTCGTTGATTCAGTTCACTCGAACATCAGCTGAAGAGCATAACTTTCTCATGAATATTGATTAGATGAAAGGTCGTTCTGACGTGACCGCCAAGGCAGTGTTGTCAGATTCTATAGCGTAGAGTATCAAAGCGTAATTAGGATATGATTTTAATGAGATTGGTTCAAACGGTAAAAGCAACCACGTATCGTCCCGGATTGAAACCCTCTATGGTGTTCTCAATTTGTATGCAACTATATTTGATGTTGAACATATGAAACAGAATCAATAGACAATAGTCTGTGAGAATTCCAATTAATATCGCCATTTCGCTCCTGTTATCCGATAACATATATTGTTAAAATGCCATGTACGTCAAGTAATTTTAAGACGGTAAATTGCCGCACATTTTTTGTTCTGCCAAAATATTATTGCGTTATCTTCTGTTGTCTCTCAAATCCGTCTTATTAAAAACAAACTATCTATTTAACAGAGGCTTTTCAAAAGACTGCCACCACAACAATGCTTGACATTCTTTTGTCAACCCTTTTATGTTTTTGTTGACATGTCATAACTTGTAATCATCCTTGTAATTATTGTTTGTTTCTATTCGTGTTGATGGTTGACTGTGGTCCTTGAATGCTACATTTCCTGTTAGACCTGTACATCTACTTTGTTGTTATTGCACTGTATTGATTACAAGATGTATGAGAAGCGATTCAGTGTCATTATCTCCTGTTCCCTCTTGTTATACATTTAGAGCTCTACACTTTCAGGTAAAACCAATGGTGCTAACGTGTACGGTGTATACAGTGGTGGTGAGCTGTTGGCATACTCTGTGGTGTTGGTGGGCTACGGTTTCTGGGGTGAGGTCCTTTATACCACGGAGTCTCGACGTACCAGTCAGGGTGCATTTAGATATCCTAGTAAGTCGCCGAACCGATAAGGTCACACCGCTAATGGTGTGCAAAAGCGTATATGGCATTTTAATATGTGTTTCTATTCGAATAGCATCAACTTAAACGCAACTGCATAATTAAAAGATTACCTGGTTTTCTGCCAGTGCTCAGATTTGTTAACGCTGTTATCTAGTTTAAAACGCACTGGAGTATTATAGTGTAACAGAACCGTTTGTTTGTAGCACCTTGTGGTAAGATAACTCGTACTAAGGTCGATTTTGTGTAATGCAAATGTTGTTCAATGTAATTCATGGTTACCTTCATGGTTACCTTTGTGTAAGTATATATTAAACAAAAGGTCTCGCAAGTCGAATAAGCTGCTAAAAGATATATATTCTTCGTTAGGGACAAAATGAAATACGCCATCGTCCAATGTGGAAAGGTTACACTGATCAATCGAGGTAAAAGTTGGTTTAAAGTTATCGTTTTCAATTCTCAAATATTTGAAAATAGCAGTGCTCCTTACAATTACTGAAAGTTATTATACTGATGGTACTTTATGATGCATATTATTTTTCTAAACATACTTATGCCACATTTGCGAATACAAATTGCTTTGACTTCAAAAAAATGTTTTACATCTTTTTTCGTTTTTTATTACAGTTACATTTGCAGAATTCATGATTTTTAAGACACAGCGTCCGATTGATTTGTCCATACAGTATATACCTGTGACTAAATCTGCAAATGAGTGTAATCTAGCAATGCCAACTGCACCAGCTTCGTCTCTTGAAACAAATGATTCTGATATATCGTTGGCGAAGGAAGAAAGAGTAGAACGTTTAGAGTACGGGTAATACTGTTTGCAATATCACGCAGATGGTTTTAATTTTGACATTGTTAATTATCCCCACTTGTAGCATGGTCACAGACAATTCTCTTTGTTCAGACACAGGTGTAAATCGTTTAATTGAAAATAAGACCTGTCAGAATAACTGTGAGAATAACAGTGAGAATAAAAGTTAGAATAACTGAAATAGAGCTGAAATGGACATTTAATTAAAAATAAGACCTGTCAGAATAACTGTGAGAATAACAGTGAGAATAACAGTTAGAATAACTGAAATAGAGCTGAAATGGACATGCTACAAAACAAATAGAGTATGGTTTCATCTCGTTGGTTAATTTAAACACCTCGATGGGCTACGCCCATCTCAATGTTTAAATGAACCAACTCAATGAAACCATACTCTATCTATTACTTGGATTGGGATGTTTCCCGAGCAAATTCTTATGGGATGTATGTGTCTCAACTTATTCGTTTTTCTGGAGCTTGTACTCGAGTTGAGGATTTTAATATTCGTAATCTTTGTATAACTAAAAAGCTACTCAATCAGGGTTACCGTTACCATAACCTTCGTAAAACCTTTTGCAAAATTTTATTATCGAAACCCTGATCTTCTTTCCAAATATAAAAGTAATTTAAGGACTCTTCTGCGACAAGGACTATCACAATCTGACTTCTATGGTGATGTGATTTATAAACTTCGTAATATTCTTGGTCATGATCACTTTCATACTATCTTTGTTAAACTTGTTAAAAGGTTTATCAAAAGAGGTTATGACCCTATCATTTTGCAAGGTACTGTATGCTTGGTGTGGACCCTATGATGACGTCTACCTAAAGGCCAATGGGACGGTGGCGTTTGATGTTTGTCTATGATCTTTCTTGTCGTGCCCTTAATGGTTTATTCTCTTGTTGCTCTGGCTTCTGTCAAGTCACTGAGTACCTTCACTGTGGCTTTCTAGGCTATTGTGTTTTTTTGTATTATATTTACCCGAGCATATTTGTGTTTTACTGATATTGCCTAATGATGCTGCCTTGTTGGTTAGAGATTAGATCATGGCGGGATTTCTTTATTTACACTGTCCTGTTTTAATGGGATGACAGTAGGGTAAGTGTGAGGTTTGGTGCACCCTAGAACCGGTTTAAACCCCCATTGGGCTTTGTTGCCACTGACCGTTCCAAGGTGGTATCCCTATTGTCAACTAGTTTGTTTTTGTGATGTCTTTTTTATTTTTTATTACTTTTGCCTTCTCGTTTGTCTGTTTGCGTGTTTGTTTTTGTGTTTTGTGGTTTACTGTCGTCCTTGAATGCTGCTTTCCCTGTCCGATATTTTTGTCTTTCTTGTTACACTAAATGTAATTACGTATAAATTACTTAGCCTATACCAGGCATATTTTGCCTATTATTTCCTGCCTTTCAGGGCATGTTGTTGTTTAGGTAAGGAGAGTGCGTACTAATATAGTGTTGTCACTTTTTTCACCGATCTACACCGTGTTGACACAGTGCGCTCAATAGAAGGCAATATTGTCTTTGACCGAGAGACCAATATTTGCCTGATAATGAACGAAGTCAAAAGTACAGAAATACAAAACTCGTGATGTTTTGAAACTAACTGGCGTCCAGCCTGTCGTTTGCCTAAGACAAATGCCGTTCGTTATCTCCATTGATAAGCTATTGTAAATGGTAACTGTAATATTACTATTTAATGGGGAAAGCTTACAACCGTGAACAGTTTATATTGCAATATCGGCGTCAGAAAGCTAGCAATACTTAAAAATTAAAGTGGTGTTGTTTGCTCGTCTGGATCCCCGCCTAGATTGAAGCCTCATCAATATTATCCATGCAGAGGAGTAACATTTCTTCGAATTAATATAGATCTTAAATATGTCACTTTTTGCGCAGTCACTGCCTAGTTCCCAGTTAGGGATGTCAGAAACATACCAGCCTGCCAGTGCTAGTCTCTCTTGTCACTCGTGAATGGTGGCAGAAAAAGTACCAAAGTGATTGTGCTAGTCTTACTCTTATCTCTTACTGCTCTGGCTTCTGCCAAGTCATTGAGTACCTTCATTGTGGCTTTCTAGGCTATTGTTTTTTGTATTATATTTACACGAGCATATTTGTGTTTTACTTAAATTGCCTATTGATGCTGCCTTGTTGGTTAGAGATTAGATCATGGCGGGGATTTCTTTATTTACACTGTCCTGTTTTAATGGGATGACAGTAGGGTAAGTGTGAGGTTTGGTGCACCCTAGAACCGGTTTAAACCCCCAGTGGCCTACTTTGGCACTGACCGTTCCAATGCGGTAGCCCTATTGTCAACCCTTTTGTGTTTGTGATGTCGTTTACTTTTATTATTACGTTTGCCTTCTTGTTTGTCTGTTTCCATGTTTGTTTCTGTGTTCTGTGGTTGACTGTCCTCCTTGAATGCTTTCCCTGTCCGATCATTTTATATTTCTTTTTCTCTAGAACGAGTGTGTGCCGTAAGAGGTGTCTACATGGAGCATGTTCAACTTAATTTGGTGCAGCCCTGCGGATTTGAATGTTCCATGTCTGAAATGTTCAGTTATGAATGCTTCATGTTTTGTATAGTGCGGAAATTCTTTTCCTGCAGTGCAATTCTATATGTTCATTGTACCTTTTTTTGTATTTCAGTTCTGATTGGATCACCATAGATGGGATATATGGAGGAATACTATCGCTCATATTCGATTTATACGCAAACTATCTCGATACAGAGAGAAATACAGACAGAAAGACAACATTAAGATACCCATGCTTTATGACGAATACAGCATGTGGACGCTTGAAGTTTATTAGTTTCTTCTACAAGTTCGCTGTTCGTGACCCTGAACTAGTGAGTGGTAGATTGTAACTAATAACTCATACTATTGTTACATTATTACATATTTTATGATACATCTATATACAATTTTATTCAATAATCAAAACTCTAGCCAGGTGTTAAGGTCATATAATAATGTATATGTGTTTATAAAAACAATGTTGAATGAATTATGAGTTGGTAACTCTTAATTCGACGCTCCAGTTTTTGGGTTTGGTCTTGCTGGTTAAATCGCTTTATATTGTGTCTTATATTGAGTTTGGAGTCTCAAAATATGCAAGTTAAATATATACCTTGTTGTCAGTAGGTCATAAATGGTGTAAATATTTTGATAATGAGGCTGCTGGTAGCGGGATAGCTACTTTAAAATGTAATTTGGCTTTAAAATAATTTTAGTTTGTTTAAATGGATGTAGGTGTAGATATTGTATTGTTACACGAATAATACACATTATGTATATTAATAATGACGAATAATAAGTAAAGCAAAGAATACGTTTTCAGCTGCAGCATGAGGCACTGGCTAACTATGTGCAATTTAAAGAGCTGAGGTTGAAGTTGAAAAACGCTTGTAGTAATCCAGGATCTGAATTGGACACTAAGGAGCATGTGTTGAACATTGATGGGGAAGTGTTTATGCTAAAACATCCAGAGTACCATTTGAAGTAAGTAAGATATAATGTCGTCTCCTTTCACATCGGTGGATGTCAGTCTAGCATTTTTATGTCCGAACATGCATGAAGGTTAATATAATGTTAGCATGGTGGATGAAATGATCTTTGCATTTGCACAGTTGTAAAGCATTTAATTGAAAATTAACATCTGTCAGAATGACTGGTATACTCTACCAGTCATCGGAAGTAAGAGTATGACAGACAGGTGCAATGTATATGCTACAAAACAAATGTAATGCCCATCTCGATCTTTTTATCATCCAGATCTATGAGAAGGTACTCTATATATTACATAATACTTTTTAAATAGTCATAATGACTAGTTCATTTTAGGTTGTTCAAGCTGTACACAATGTACTCATGAATATAAGTCACGGTTGAAGAAGTTCCCGCTAAACGAACATTGAAGAAAAAATAGAAAAATGGTCTATAGAAACCACAGCACACGAACGCAATGGCACCGTAGGTCCGCACTACAAAACAAAGAACAAATAAGCCAGAAATCGATGCATATTTTATTACGTTTCTGTCTAGCCTACATACAGGTAAAATCGAGTCGAATATATTGCAACAAACTAAGTTCCAGGTAGCGGGTTTCTAACTATGTACCTTACGCTCTTATTTGCTCGTCAAGAGCTGATGATAACCACCTTAATGCCGATTTGTGTTGATACTTTGTAGCATCTCTCGTAAATTATTATACATGTAGCTCTTACGCGTGCACAAACTTATTATTAGCTGTTAAATAAGCAATCGAGATATTGTTTTGAAACTCACTCCTAGTTTCTCCGTGGCCGTGAAAGTAAAGACGTTGCATCTATAACTTGCTCGTCTTTCATCACTGAGAGTTCGATTCCCTCTTGGAGCTCGATTTGCGGATGGCGGGAGGTATACGGGAGGTTCTAACCAGAAAAATGTTGGTGATCATCCTCTACCACAAAAACGTCGCTAATATATGCTAAAAAAGACGTAAACATCATTTAAATAAAGCAAATCAATGTAAAAGCGTCCAGGCTTGAACGAAACGTCATTGTTTCATTATAATAAATGATATTGGCCATACCTTGTTTTTAAAGAAATGCCAGTGGTTAGCTAGACTGACTGTAAATCAGAAGGTCGTGTCTTCGAGTCCAAAGAAAACAAATCTTTTTTTTTTCTGGAAAAGTATAGTGATATCTGTGTTCATATACGATGTCATCGCTTAAATATCTAAATTCGCCATGCACTGGTAAACATGAACAAGAAGGCATGCGCTTTACATATACATGTAGGGTCTGTAGTTTTAAGATAAACGATGCATTACATCTTATCTCGTGCAAAGCCGATACAAGTGCAGTATTTAATTTGAACTCTTTAGTTTAATAGTTTAACAAAATCTATTACGAATTTTCAGATTCTACCCAAGGAAGCTGAAGTTATTTAGCAATGTCCCAGAGGACTGGCTTCTCGTCCCGAGAAAGTGAATGAGATAATTTGTATGTAGTAGTTTGAATGTTTCATGTTAATGGAACAGCAGCACATTTACTGCAGAAAAGATTGGCGACAATTTGATCCTTTAGATCTTCAGGGCAGCCATTTGGACACAGTGTGACCCGTACACGGGCAACAATTTAAATGGTAGATGTGAACAGAAGTAGGTATCAAGCCGAACACCAAATGTAGCATTTACAGAACATAGTCGACCAAATATACGCATTCAAAACAAACAATAACAAGGTTAAATGACGCAGAGTATACGGCATCACACCATAACACTGTCGACAACAGGGGTACGGTATGTGGCAAAAAGGATTACTCCCTGTTCTATGGTGCACCAATCCTCACGCTTACTCTATTGTCACCCCAATAAGACACTGAAAATAAATAAACCCCCGCCAGGATATACTAGTCAGCATTTATAGAAATCATTTATATGTTCAGTCGTGACATATGTTTTCATTTATAGTAAACGTGTTAAGTTTTTATATCGAAATAGTTTCATGAAACTACTGAAAGTAGATTTCCAGATATCAAGAACATGTCAATATGGTGTGTTATTACCTGTGCCAGAAAGGAAGGAATTATGGAAGCAGATATATATATATATATAGTAATCACTATATAACACGATCATTAAACATTGAAGCAGCTACAGAGACGTGCCTTGAGTATGTTTTATTCTATTTAAGATCAGTGTAGTTAATTGACGACGCTCGTTATGTTACGTTCTCTTACCCCGAAATATGAAGTCTTTTGAATGCTCATCAATTTAGAGGTCTGTCTTATACGTTTTACTTATTGAAACACACCAAACATTCATTCAAGTGTCCTTGAAAGATTAGTTAGTCCCGTTGTTGTTTTATTAATGTTATACAGACTATATATAAATGTATATGAAGTTGTATAAGTTTTGTTTGTACGTATGTATAATCCATGCTATCAAACTCCATGTCAAGTAAGTACATTAGCTCTATACATAAATACATAATGTTTGATGGAACACTTTTACAGCTGGTAAGTAAAAAGCTCGTGTTTATACTGGTCAGTGTTCACGTGACTGATCAACTACAAAGAACATAGAGTTATTTATTTGTGAGCTGTTTTTTTATTATATTTTTTTTCGCTTCAAAGGCTGGACATGTTTGGCTTTAATGACTCTCTTTTGTTTAGGTTTGACTAGACCATCATTTCAATCATTTGTGTTTATTTCCGGTGCCATACCTGTCATGTTTTAAATAAGTACGTCAGTTGAATTCCAGTCTTTGTTGCACGGTCGGGAGATCGAGCTCCTGTTGCATTCCCGTGATGCAGCCTTCATTACGTGACCTGCCTTCATTACGTGACCTGCCTTCATTACGGCCTTCATTACGTGACCTGCCTTCATTACGCGACCTGCCTTCATTACGTGACCTGCCTTCATTACGTGACCTGCCTTCATTTCGGCCTTCATTACGTGACCTGCCTCCATTACGTGACCTGCCTTCATTACGGCCTTCATTACGTAACCTTCCTTCATTACGTGACCTGTAACCTTTTGGATAAAGCGTGCAGATTGCATTTGGCGTTGGATCTTCTACAATGTGTTCATATCCTTTTGGAAGTAGGGTTCCCAGATCTATTAAAAGAAAGCCGTTATTTTGACTATATCTGGTGCCTTTATAACTCCGAAATAAGCCGATAGCATGCCCGTTTATTCTGATTTCAATGCAATATGTTTTTATATTTATAAAACGTCATCAATAAAGTTTAATAATTAAAATATAAAATATTTCCATCGGGCTTATATTGTCTCAGATCAATACATCATCGATGTGTTTAACAGTTTAAATTTGTTGTTTAAACACAACGCTGTTTTATGATAACCGGTGGTTGAATGTTGTCATTGAGTGCTACTTTTTCTGTTCGATGTTTATATCTACTTGCATGTTGTCTGTTTAAAATTGTTTAAAATGCCGTCATAACGGTTGAAGGGCGTGACTTCAGATGTCTTGATATGAAATGTAATGCCTCCTCAATAGCCAATAAGCGTTGTGTATTTTAATTAATTATATAACATTGGTTGAAACAGTCGCTGCACCATCAGAGTAAATTGAAAATATCCTCTTCATTTAATTAAATGTGGCTCGCCTAAAAGTGAATGAAACGCAGATATATATTGTACATTTGTTTAGCTTTTTTTAGCTGATATCTAAGTGAGATGGGAAATTTAGATATACCTCTTTTGCGTTTGATGAACGAATTAATTTTTCTTGAGTAGGTCAAGAATCCAATGGGCAGCTCTGTAGGTAGATCAGTAAACAGTAAAAACTAAAAAGGGGATTCCTTTGAAGCAATTGACACGAATAAGAAAATAAGCTAACGCGGTTTTATTGAGACTGTTTCTGTAAGGTAATATGAGATGCAACACCTCTCTCGCCCCACACCCCACCACCCCATTATACCTACTTCAGTGTTGGGTGCTATATTTAGGTTTTTGTAAAGACTTTCATATAAATCTCGTTTATAATACGTTTTCGATATAGACCGTATGCAAGTGTTTCAGTCGTGTTATAAAGATCCCGAATATGCATGCTGGAGAGGAAATAGATAGTTCAAATGTCTAGGTAGACTAAATGTACACAAATATCCCCTGCAAAATGTTATGCACTTGACCCGTGGATAGAGGTCTTATGGGTTCCTATACTTTATAATGAACGGCTGCAATATAAACACCGCCGATGTGAATACCGTAGGGGCAAATACGCGAAAACCGCGTCGGTTCATTTAAGAAATTATACACCAAGTGTCATTGCATTTTCCACATTTCATTCAAGTCAAATTTTCCGCAAAATAAGGTTCATATGTCAGAGGAGGAACGAAAGTTAACATTACTGATTTTACATTGCATATGTTACATTGCATAGGCAAAATGAAATGCATTTATAATAGTAAATATTTATAGTAGAGTATACAACTTGGATATTCCCCGACTACTGTGTGTATAAACCTTTGTTGTAAACACGCGGCGAACGGGACTTGTGGCCGTTATGTTTTTAACATTCTCCCCTCCCCCCATCCGCACACACGCACACCCCTCCCACCAGCTTGTTACCGGACTTAATGAACATTCTGAAATCTACAATCCGTACGGAATGCATATACAAACTTTCATCACCGTAACTCATTAGTAAACAACAAGATGCGTTTACAAGCAGTGTGACATACGTCCGAACGTACTACTACCAAGACGTTATTAACATACACACCTTCTGATAATGGTATAGAGCTAAAAGATCATTACAGCAGTTGACAAAAGTGTCGAGAAAGCATTCACAGATTCACATCCAAAAGCACGCATTCTGGACAATTACATGGATAATTACTTCTCTGTTAGTAAAGTACACACATATCTGGGGTGGACAAGTCGGCTAGTAGTTTTACTGAGAAATCGTAAATGTTAATTCAAATAGAGTGTATATCGCTAAACCGGTTCTAGGGTGCACCAAACCTCCTCACACTCATCCTACTGTCATCCCATTAAAACAGGACAGTGTAAATAAAGAAATCCCCGCCATGAACTAATCTCTAACCAACAAGGCAGCATCAATAGGCAATATAAGTAAAACACAAATATGCTCGTGTAAATAATAAGTAAGCTATCACTCCCTTGGATGAACCAAGAAATTAGGACAGCCTCTTCCAGAAGTACAAATTGAGTAGAAAGGCAAGAGACAGGCATGACTATATAGACATGCGACACCTGGTCAAGCAAAAGCTGAAACAAGCATATGAAAGGTATATCAGTGAAATTCTGGGAATATCCGAAACAATCAAATGAGCCAGGAAACCCTCCCACATACTGAACAAAAAGGTTGTACGCCCTCTTAAATAACGCCAAAAACGACTCTACAGAAATTACAGAAAAGGCAGATGTTTTAAACATGCAACTTCAGTCCGCCTTCAAGCCTAAATCCCCGCTTAGTCTTGCACAAATCGCGGTCCAGAACCAAGTAGACTCAGGTAGGCTATCTCCTTCCTCAATTCCAGAACAAAACAGCAGTAAGTATACCATTATGCCAGACTTATTATTTCAGACAATGGAATCCTGAAATTACTTAAAGATTTAAACCCCCACAAGGCCGCAGGACCAGATAGGCTAAAACCACTAGTCCTTCAACATTTCTTGAGTCCATTGCCCCCACCATGAAGGTAATCTTTCAGCGTTCTCTTGATACAGGTACAGTACTCAAGGACTGGAAAGATGCAAATGTATGCCCCTTATTTAAGAAAGGCGATAAAGGTCTAGCCTCTAATTACAGGCCAATGTGCTTGACATGTATCCTTTGTAAGGTATTAGAACATATTATCACTAAAAACATTGTTTCACATCTAGACCAGAATAACATCCTCTATGATTTGCAACATGGATTCCGCTCTAAGCGGTCATGTGAAACCCAACTGGTAATGATGGTCGAGGAACTTTCAAGAAACGCCATAACTGGCAAACAAACAGACCTTATCTTACTATTCTTTAGTAAAGCATTTGATAAGGTAAGTCACGAGAAGCTCCTATTTAACCTGCACCAGTACGGCATCAGAGGTTATATCCTTCAATGGATTATGGCATTCAGCGGAACACAGTCATCCCGGAAAATGACAAGTCCTCAGAAGTTCCAATCACTTCTGGAGTACGACAGGGATCAGTCCTAGTGCCCATATTATTCCTTGCATACAACAACGACCTGCCACAGAACATCAAATCTAAGGTGAGGCTCTTTGCTGATGATACAGCACTCTACTTCGAAGTGAAAAACCTCCAAGATGCTCAAGTCCTACAAAATGACCTTAACCGCATGGAACAGTGTGAAACTGATTGGGACATGGAGTTCAATCCAGGTAAGTGTACCACCATACATATAACAAGCTCAAGAACTCCAATACCATCCAAGTATATCCTCCACGGCCAGATCCTGGAAATGGTAAGTAGTTCCAGATAACTTGGAATTGACATCAGCAGCAACCTCACCTGGAATGATCATATCGAGAGAACAACATCCACTGCAAATAGGACTTTAGGTTTTGTAAAGCGAAACATAAGATCACAAAGTAAAGGTATACGGAAAGTAGCATACAAGACTCTTGTGTGCCCCTTACTTGAATATTCCTTCCATGTATGGAGTCCATATACCAAGACAAATATAAACAAGTTAGAGATGGTACAGCGCAGAACAGCTCGCTGGAAGCTAAATAACTATATAGTGTTTCATACATGTTCAGTGACCTTGGTTGGCGATCATTAGAAGACCGACGTGCTGACTCCCGATTATGTCTCTTCTATAAAATCATACATGGACTTGTTTCCATAGAAACGCCACCATATGTCACGCAACCCACGAGAATACCACGACAGGCCCATCCCCTGGCTTATAGACAGATTCACATTTCTGCTGATTACTGTAAGTCATTTTTCCCGCTCGCCATTGTACAGTGGAATAGACTGTCAGCAGACATAGCAAAGCTGCCAAAGAAAGATAAAAGTATCGGACAGGAAAAGCAGCAGTCAAGGACGACAGTCAACCACAAAACACAAAAACAAACACGCTAATAGACAAACGAGAAGGCAAAAGTAATAAAAAATGCAAACGACATCAAGAACACAAATGGGTTGACAACAGGGCTACCGACTTGGAACGGTCAGTGGCAACAAAGGCCACTGGGGGTTTAAACCGGTTCTAGGGTGCACCGAACCTCACATTTACCCTACTGGTATCCCATCAAAACAGGACAGTGTAAATAAAAAAAATCCTTCCATGATCTAATCTCTAACCAACAAGCATAGTGGCGAACCAGTAAAAGGGTCCACCACCAAAGAAATACAAAAAGATCGGACAGGGAAAGTAGCATTCAAGGAGGACAGTCAACCACAAAACACAGACACAAACGCGCAAACTGACAAACAAGAAGGCAAAGGCAATATTAAATGCAAAAGACAACACAAACACAAAAGGGTTGACAATAGGGCTACCGCCTTGAAACGGTCAGTGGCAAAGTAGGCCACTGGGGGTTTAAACAGGTTCTAGGGTGCACCAAACCTCACACTTACCCTACTGTCATCCCATTAAAACAGGACAGTGTAAATAAAGAAATCCCCGCCATGATCTAATCTCTAACCAACAAGGCAGCATCAATAGGCAATATAAGTAAAACACAAATATGCTCGTGTAAATATAATACAAAAAAACAATAGCCTAGAAAGCCACAATGAAGGTACTCATTGACTTGGCAGAAGCCAGAGCAGAGAATAAATCATTAAGGGCACGACAAGAAAGTTCATGGACAAACATCGAACGCCACCGTCCCAGTGGGCTTTAGGTAGACGTCATCATAGGGTCCATAGCCTGTCCGGTGGTCATCGTACAATTAAAGAGGAAAGCATAGTGGCGAACTGTAAAAGGGTCCACCACGAAGCATGCACTACGTTGCAAAATGATAGGGTCATAACCTCTTTTGATAAACTTGTTAACAAGTTTAACAAAGATAGTATGAAAGTGATCATGACCAAGAATCTTATGAAGTTTATAAATCACATCACCATAGAAGTCAGGTTGTGATAGTCCTTGTCGCAGAAGAGTCCTTAAATTACTCTTATATTTAGAAAGAAGATCAGGGTTACGATAATACAATTTTGCAAAGGTTTTACGAAGTTTATGGTAACGGTAACCCTGACTGAGTAACTTTTTAGTTATACAAAGATTACGAATACAAAGAAGTCCTCAACTCGAGTACAAGCTCTAGAAAAACGAATAAGTTGAGGCAGATACACCCCATAAGAAGTTGCTCGGGGAACATCCCCATCCAAGTGGGGATAATTAATAATGTCAAAATTAAAATCATCTCTCTTGTCATAGATTTTGCTAATTATTTTACCATATTCAATCGAGAGATCTAAATCAAGAAAAGAAGCGTTATTATCAGATATATTTTCTTTATTAAGCTGAAGTTCTTTAGGATAAATATTATCAACCATAGTTGGAAAGAAAGGGTTGTCAATGTTCAGTATGCAGTACGTTGCAAAATGATAGGGTCATAACCTCTTTTGATAAACTTTTTAACAAGTTTAACAAAGATAGTATGAAAGTGATCATGACCAAGAATCTTTCGAAGTTTATAAATCACATTACCATAGAAGTCAGGTTATGATAGTCCTTGTCGCAGAAGAGTCCATGATTACTTTTATATTTGGAAAGAAGATCAGGGTTACGATAATAAAATTTTGCAAAGGTTTTACGAAGTTTATGGTAACGGTAACCCTGATTGAGTAGCTTTTTAGTTATACAAAGATTACGAATATTAAAGTCCTTAACTCGTGTACAAGCTCTTGAAAAACGAATAAGTCGACACATACACCCCATAAGAAGTTACTCGGTAAACATCCCCATCCAAGTGGGGATAATTAACAATATCAAAATTAAAATCATCTCTCTTGTCATAGATTTTGGTAATTATTTCAACATTTTCAGTCGAGAGATCTAAATCAAGAAAAGAAGCATTATTATCAGATATATTAGCTTTGTTAAGCTGAAGTTCTTTAGGATAAATATTATTAACCATAGTTGGAAAGAAAGGGTTGTCAATGTCCAATATGTCATCCAGATACCGAGAGGTGTCATTAAAAGCTTCAATAGCATCTGCCTGGGTATCTGGTAAAAGGCTAAACATGAAATCTCTTTCATAGCAAAATAAAAAATAAAAACAAATCTGCGACAAATGGTGCACAGTTCGTACCCATAGGGATACCAATAATTTGTCTATATTCGATGGTTCCATACCTGACCTTAATATTATCTAATAGGAAGATGAGTGCTTCACAAACTTCATAGCAAGTCCATATAGTATAATTGTCTAAACTGACGTTTAGTAAAAAACGCTTTAATATTATTACAGGCCAAAAATGTAGTATTTTCTCCAGCGAAGGGTTTTTGAATAAGAGAAATTAGCTTGTCTTTGAACAGATGATTTGGTAAAGTTGTATATAGTGTAGAGAAAGCATAAGTGCTTATAGATGAAACATGACGTTTATTGAAATTTTTGGATTCATTCAAACTGGCCGTTTGCACCGTCTACCACTCCATGCCTTAAACAAGAAACGCTGTTTTTGTCTTTTAAAAATCAACTTGTCTTGATCAGATTTTTTAACATTTAACCCTATTATCTTTATTTCACCTTCACCTGTTTTTAAGACACCTTTTACCCCTTTTATCTTAATCACACTGCGCAGACGCACACCTGCACATAATATTCGAAACCTCATGTTTTCATGTATATGTATGAACTGAGTGAATAAAAGATTTGTATTTGTATTTGAAAGAGGGTGTTGCAGTATCGATAGATAGATAGATGTATCTTAATCACACTGCACAGACGCACACCTGCACATATTATTCGAAACCTCATGTTTTCATGTATATGTATGAACAGAGTGAATAAAAGATTTGTATTTGTATTTGAAAGAGGGTGTTGCAGTATCGATAGATAGATAGATAGATATATAGATAGGTAGGTAGGTAGGTAGGTAGGTAGGTAGGTAAGTAGGTAGGTGGGTGGGTGGGTGGGTAGGGTAGGGTAGGTAGGTAAGGTAGGGTAGGGTAGGTAGGTAGGTAGGTAGGTAGGTAGGTAGGTAATGATGGATGGATGGATGGATGGATGGATGGATGGATGGATAACATTAAGGAAATATCTTTCGAAGTTTATGATAACGGTAGCCTAAAGTTAGTCAAGATAACTCTTTGGACTTACTTAAAAAAACAACAGATTTCATTGAAAGCGTTTGGTTTCACATTCACATGGGAAACTTTTATAATCTGCATTTCAGTGAACATTCATGACACAAAATAACTTAATTAATGGTACTATATTACAAAGCGCCTACGACTGCCTAAGGCCTATGCAAATTAGTGTGTACCTTTTTGTTCCTATCCTACTCTGATCCAATTTAATATCACCCATTTACTAAATTGTTCGGGTCCAATGCAGGTGTTGTATCTAAGAATCTAACATCTTGATTTAAACCCTTTACACTAATGTGGTTCAAATTGCCATTCATTTTACTTTGCTTTCCTCTTTACATTTATAACACGGACTTTACTCTTCGCTTAGTTGGGTCGTACTCAAGCGAATAAGATCAACGGCTCCGACATTTTTGTCAGACATTTTATCAGTGAGGGATCCGTGATAACAGTAGGTGATCCCGAATTACCAGTTTACATACTCATTCAGTCAGTCTTTATTTCCTCATTATAGTCATTAGCACATGAACAGACATAGCAATAGCAAAGCGCAAATTAAGGCATAACAGGTTTGAATGTTTTTTAACGGCTCATCACCCCAGTATAGGTTAGAGCCGCCTTAGAGAGAGGGGAAGGATACATAGGAATCCGGGAACCGTGCCCTACTCTTATTATCGAATAGATTCCTATGGTTCTTAACGTGCTCGAAGGATAGACCGATACACGGGACCGCCCGGTTTACGTCCACATCCGACGGATGATGCTAAGGGAAAGTGTCTTGCCAAGAACACACCGACGAAACTCATTGGCACCACGGAGGATTGAATCCTCTAGTATGACTAAAAGAGTGTCAAAGAGACATTAAACCCAATCCGTACATAATATTTTGTTAGTCATGCTAGACCATGTCTCACACCCACAAAGAGCCGATATAAGAGTTACTTTCTTTAAATAAGCTAACAGCTGTCATGCATTACAATTTTGATCAAGTAGAACAGGAGAGAGTCTTCTAGAATATAATTAGACTGTGGTCTCAATAGCTATTGTCACTTTATCACATAACATGGCTTCGTGGAGTGCAATAAAGCCATGACATTTCTCGTAATTGTTCGGCGCCCCTTGAGGGCGCCGGACATACTGTGGTAGTACTTTGACCTTAGGCATGGGGAATCAAAAGGACTGATAGTTGAGTATGTTTGGATTGTAATTAAAAATGTTTAAATGG
>JAWPHD010013861.1:37500-40000 GCA_037043455.1 Cyrtodaria siliqua | reverse complement strand
GACAGACAGACAGACAGACAGACAGAGAGCCAGACGAAGACCCAGACAGAGAGACAGACAGACAGACAGAAAGAGACCCAGGCAGGCAGACAGAGACCCAGAAAGACAGACAGACATACACAGAGCCAGACAGAGACCCAGACAGGCCAGACAGAGACCCAGACAGAGACCCAGACAGACAAACAGACACACAGACAGACAGAGAGCCAGTCAGCCAGCCAGCCAGCCAGACAGACAGACAGACAGACAGGCCAGACAGAGACCCAGACAGAGACCCAGACAGACAGACAGACAGACAGGCCAGACAGAGAGCCAGACAGAGACCCAGACAGACAGACAGACAGAGACCCAGACAGGCCAGACAGAGACCCAGACAGACAGACGGACAGACAGACTGACAGACATACAGACAGACAGACAGACAGACACAGAGCCAGACAGAGACCCAGACAGGCAAGACGAAGAGCCAGACAGAGACCCAGACAGACAGACTGACAGGCCAGACAGAGACCCAGACAGAGACCCAGACAGACAGACAGACAGAGAGCCAGACAGAGACCTAGATAGGCCAGATAGACAGCCAGACAGAGACCCAGACAGACAGACTGACAGGCCAGACAGAGACCCAGACAGAGACCCAGACAGAGAGCCAGACAGAGACCCAGCCAGACAGACAGACAGACAGACAGCGAGACAGACAGACAGGCCAGACATTGAGCCAGACAGAGACCCAGACAGACAGACAGACAGACAGAGAGCCAGACAAAGACCCATACAGACAGACAGACAGACAGACATACAGACAGACAGAGACCCAGATAGGCCAGTAAGACATCCAGACAAAGACCCAGACAGACAGACAGACAGACAGACTGACAGAGAGCCAGACAGAGACCCAGACAGAGACCCAGACAGACAGACAGACAGACAGACAGGCCAGACAGTGAGCCAGACAGAGAATATCTGTCTGTCTGTCTGTCTGGCCTGTCAGTCTGTCTGCCAGACAGTGGGCCAGACAGAGTCTATCTGTCTGTCTGTCTGTCTGGCCTGTCAGTCTGTCTGCCAGACAGAGACCCATACAGAAACGCAGACAGGCAGACAGACAGACAGACAGACAGACATACCCAGAGCCAGACAGAGACCCAGACTGGCCAGACGGAGAGCCAGACAGAGACACAGACTGACAGGCCAGACAGACAGACAGACAGACAGACTGACAAACAGACAGACAGACAGACAGACAGACAGACAGACAGACCAGACATAGACCCAGACAGACAGACAGACATACAGACAGACACAGAGGCAGACAGAGACCCAGACAGGCCAGACACAGAGCTAGACAGAGACCCAGACAGAAAGACAGACAGACAGACAGACAGACAGACAGACAGACAGACAGACAGACAGACAGACATACAGAGAGCCAGCCAGACAGACAGAGACCCAGACAGACACCCAGACAGACACCCAGACAGACAGACAGACAGACAGACAGACAGACAGAGAGCCAGAGAGAGACCAATACAGACAGACAGACAGACAGACAGACAGAGACCAAAACAGGCCAGACAGAGAGCCAGACAGAGAGCCAGAGAGACAGACAGACAGACAGACAGACAGACAGGCAGACAGTCAGACAGACAGACAGACAGACAGACAGACAGACAGACAGACAGACAGACAGACAGACAGACAGACAGACAGACACAGAGCCAGACAGACAGACAGGCCAGACACTGAGCCGGACAGAGACCCAGACAGACAGACAGACAGAGAGCCAGACAAAGACCCAGACAGACAGACAGACAGACAGACAGAAAGAGACCCAGACAGGCCAGACAGAGACCCAGACAGATAGACAGACACAGAGCCAGACAGAGACCCAGACAGAGACCCATACAGACAAACAGACACACAGACAGACAGAGAGCCAGCCAGCCAGCCAGCCAGACATATAGACAGACAGACAGGCAGACAGACAGACAGGCCAGACAGAGAGCCAGACAGAGACCCAGACAGACAGACAGACAGACAGACAGACAGAGAGCCAGGCAAAGACCCAGACAGACAGACAGACAGACAGAGAGCCAGAAAGAGACCAAGACAGGCTAGACAGACAGACAGACAGACCGACAGACAGAGAAGCAGACAGAGACCCATACAGCTAGACAGAGACCCAGACAGACTGACAGACAGATATACAGACAGACACAGAGGAAGAAGTCAGAGACCTAGAAAGGCCAGACAGAGAGCCAGACAGAGAGCCAGCCGTCTGGGTCTCTGTCTGGCTCTGTGTCTGTCTGTCTGTCGGTCGGTCGGTCGGTCTGTCTGTCTGTCTGTCTGTCTGTCTGTCTGTCTGTCTGTCTGTCTGTCTGTCTGTCTGTCTGTCTGTCTATCTGTCTTTCTGTCTGTCTGGCCTGTCAGTCTGTCTGCCAGACAGAGACCCAGACAGAAACGCAGACAGACAGACAGACAGACAGACATACCCAGAGCCAGA
>JAWPHD010013861.1:25000-27500 GCA_037043455.1 Cyrtodaria siliqua | reverse complement strand
GTCTGTCTGTCTGTCTCTCTGTCTGGTCTCTGTCTGGCCTGTCTGTCTGGCTGGCTGGCTGTATCTCTGTCTGTGTGTCTGGGTCTCTGTCTGGCTCTCCGTCTGGCTTGTCTGGATCTCTGTCTGTCTGTCTGTCTGTCTGGCTCTCTGTCTGGCCTGTCTGTCTGGCTGACTGGCTGTATCTCTGTCTGGCTCTCCGTCTGGCCTGTCTGTTTGGTCTCTGTCTGTATATATGTCTGTCTGGCCTATCTGTCTGTCTGTCTGTCTGGATTGTCAGTCTGTCTGTCTGTCTGTCTGGGTCTCTGTCTGGCTCTCCGTCTGGCCTGTCTGGATCTCTGTCTGGATCTCTGTCTGGCTCTCTGTCTGTCTGTCTGAATGTCTGACCTGTCTGTTGTCTGTCTGTCTGTCTGTCTGTCTGCCTCCCTGTTTGACTCCCTGTCTGTCTGTCTGTCTGTCTGTCTGGGTCTCTGTCTGTCTGTATGTCTGTCTGTCTGTCTGTCTGTCTGTCTGTCTGTCTGTCTGTCTGTCTGTCTGTATGTCTGTCTGTCTGTCTGTCTGTCTGTCTGTCTGTCTGTCTGTCTGTCTGTCTGTCTGTCTGTCTGTCTGTCTGTCTGTCTGTCTGTCTGTCTGTCTGTCTGTCTGTCTGTCTGTCTGTCTGTCTGTCTGTCTGTCTGTCTGTCTGTTTGTCTGTCTGTCTGTCTGTCTGGGTCTCTGTCTAGCCTGTCTGGGTCTCTGTCTGGCTCTCTGTCTGTATGTCTGTCTGTCTGTCTGTCTGTCTGTTGTCTGTCTGTCTGGGTCTCTGTCTAGCCTGTCTGTGTCTCTGTCTGGCTCTCTGTCTGTCTGTCTGACATGTCTGTTGTCTGTCTGTCTGGGTCTCTGTCTAGCCTGTCTGGGTCTCTGTCTGGCTCTCTGTCTGTCTGTGTGTCTGTCTGTCTGTCTGGCCTGTCTGTTGTCTGTCTGTCTGTCTGTCTGCCTCCCGGTCTGACTCTCTGTATGTATGTCTGTCTGTCTGTCTGTCTGTCTGGGTCTCTGTCTGGCCTGTCTATCTGGCTTGCTGGCTGTATCTCTGTCTGGCTCTCCGTCTGGCCTCTCTGTCTGGGTCTCTGTCTGGCTCTTCGTCTGGCCTGTCTGGGTCTCGGTCTGGCTCTGTGTCTGTCTGTCTGTCTGTCTGTCTGTCTGTCTGTCTGTCTGTCTGTCTGTCTGTCTGTCTGTCTGTCTGTCTGTCTGTCTGTCTGTCTGTCTGTCTGTCTGTCTGTCTGGGTCTCTGTCTGGCCTGTCTGTCTGGCTTGCTGTCTGTATCTCTGTCTGCCTCTCCGTCTGGCCTGTCTGTCTGGTCTCTGTCTGTCTGTATGTTTGTCTGGCCTGTCTGTCTGTCTGTCTGTCTGTCTGTCTGTCTGTCTGGACTGTCAGTCTGTCTGTCTGTCTGGGTCTCTGTCTGTCTGGGTCTCTGTCTGGCTCACCGTCTGGCCTGTCTGGATCTCTGTCTGGGTCTCTGTCTGGCTCTATATCTGACCTGTCTGGGTCTCTGTCTGGCTCTCTGTCTGTCTGTCTGGGTCTCAGTCTGGTTCTCTGTCTGGGTCTCTGTCTGGCTCTCTGTCTGGCTCTCTGTCTGTCTGTCTGGCCTGTCTGTTGTCTGTCTGTCTGTCTGCCTCCCTGTCTGACTCTCTGTATGTCTGTCTGTCTGTATGTCTGTCTGTCTGGTCTCTGTCTGGCCTGTCTGTCTGGCTGGCTGGCTGGCTGTATCTCTGTATGTCTGTCTGGGTCTCTGTCTGGCTCTCCGTCTGGCTTGTCTGGATATCTGTCTGTCTGTCTGTCTGGCTCTCTGTCTGGCCTGTGTGTCTGGCTGGCTGGCTGTATCTGTGTCTGGCTCTCTGTCTGTCTGTCTGTCTGTCTGGGTCTCTGTCTGGCCTGTCTGTCTGGCTTGCTGGCTGTATCTCTGTCTGGCTCACTGTCTGGCCTGTCTGTCTGGGTCTCTGTCTGGCTCTTCGTCTGGCCTGTCTGGGTCTCGGTCTGGCTCTGTGTCTGTCTGTCTGTCTGTCTGTCTATCTGTATGTCTGTCTTCTGTCTGTCTGTCTGTCTGTCTGTCTGTCTGTCTGTCTGTCTGTCTGGGTCACTGTCTGGCCTGTCTGTCTGGCTTGCTGGCTGTATCTCTGTCTGGCTCTCTGTCTGGCCTGTATGTCTGGTCTCTGTCGGTCTGTATGTCTGTCTGGCCTGTATGTCTGTCTGTCTGTCTGTCTGTCTGGACTGTCAGTCTGTCTGTCTGTCTGTCTGTCTGGGTCTCTGTCTGGCTCTCCGTCTGGCCTGTCTCGATCTCTGTCTGGGGCTCTGTCTGGCTCTATATCAGGCCTGTCTGGGTCTCTGTCTGGTTCTCTGTCTGTCTGTATGTCTGTCTGGGTCTCTGTCTGGGCGTCTGTCTGTCTGTCTGTCTGTCTGTCTGTCTGTCTGTCTGTCTGTCTGTCTAGCTCTCTGTCTGGCTCTCTGTCTGGCCTGTCTGTCTGGC
>JAWPHD010013861.1:12500-15000 GCA_037043455.1 Cyrtodaria siliqua | reverse complement strand
TCTGTCTGTCTGTCTGGGTTTCTGTCTGGCTCACTGTCTGGCCTGTCTGTCTGTCTCGCTGTCTGTCTGTCTGTCTGTCTGTCTGTCTGTCTGTTTGTCTGTCTGTATGTCTGTCTGGGTCTCTGTATAGCCATTCTGGGTCTCTGTCTGGCTCTCTGTCTGTATGTCTGTCTGTCTGTCTGGCATGTCTGTTGTCTGTCTGTCTGTGTCTCTGTCTAGCCTGTCTGGGTCTCTGTCTGGCTCTCTGTCTGTCTGTCTGTCTGTCTGGCCTTTCTGTTGTGTGACTGTATGTCTGTCTGCCTCCCTGTCTGACTCTCTGTCTGTATGTATGTCTGTCTGTCTGTCTGTCTGTCTGTGTGGCTCTCTGTCTGGCTCTCTGTCTGTCTGTCTGTCTGTCTGGGTCTCTGTCAGGCCTGTCTGTCTGGCTGGCTGGCTGTATCTCTGTCTGGCTCTCTGTCTGGCCTGTCTGTCTAGTCTCTGTCTCTCTGTATGTATGTATGTCTGTCTGGCCTGTCTGTCTGTCTGTCTGTCTGTCTGGACTGTCAGTCTGTCTGTCTGTCTGGGTCTCTGTCTGGCTCTCCGTCTGGCCTTTCTGGATCTCTGTCTGGGACTCTGTCTGGCTCTATGTCAAGCCTCTCTGGGTCTCTGTCTGGCTCTCTGTCTGTCTGTCTGGGTCTCTGTCTGGCTCTCTGTCTGTCTGTATGTCTGTCTGGGTCTCTGTCTCGGTGTCTGTCTGTCTGTCTGTCTGTCTAGCTCTCTGTGTGGCTCTCTGTCTGGCTCTATGTCTGTCTGTCTGTTTGTCTGTCTGTATGTCTGTCTGGGTCTATGTATGGGTGTTTGTCTGTCTGTCTAGCTCTCTGTCTGGCTCTCTGTCTGGCTCTATGTCTGTCTGTCTGTTAGTCTGTCTGTATGTCTGTCTGGGTCTCTGTCTGGGTGTCTGTCTGGGTGTCTGTCTGTCTGTCTGTCTGTCTAGCTCTCTGTCTGGCTGTCTTTCTGTCTGTCTGTTTGTCTGTGTGTCTGTGTGTCTGCATGTATGTATGTCTGGCTGTCTGTCTGGCTGTCTGGCTGTCTGGCTGTCTGTATGTCTGTCTGTCTGTCTGTCTGTCTGTCTGTCTGTCTGTCTGTCTGTCTGTCTGTCTGTCTGTCTGTCTGTCTGTCTGTCTGTCTGTCTGTCTGTCTGTCTGTCTGTCTGTCTGTCTGTATGTCTGTCTGTCTGTCTGTCTGTCTATCTGTCTGTCTAGCTCTCCGTCTGGCTCTCTGTCTGGCCTGTCCGGGTCTCTGTCTGTGTATCTGTCTGTCTGTTTGTCTGTCTGGCTCTCTGTCTGTCTGTCTGTCTGTCTGTCTGTCTGTCTGTCTGTCTGTCTGTCTGTCTGTCTGTCTGTCTGTCTGTCTGTCTGTCTGTCTGTCTGTCTGTCTGTCTGTCTGTCTGTCTGTCTGTCTGTCTGTCTGTATGTCTGTCTGTCTGTCTGTCTGGCCTGTCCGGGTCTCTGTCTGTGTATCTGTCTGTCTGTTTGTCTGTATGGCTCTCTGTCTGTCTGTATGTCTGTCTGTCTGTCTGTCTGTCTGTCTGTCTGTCTGTCTGTCTGTCTGTCTGTCTGTCTGTCTGTCTGTCTGTCTGTCTGTCTGTCTGTCTGTCTGTCTGTCTGTATGTCTGTCTGTCTGTCTGTCTTTCTGTCTGGCTAGCTGGCTGGCTGGATGGCTCTCTGCCTAGTCTATCTGGCTGGCTGTCTGGCTCTCTGCCTGGCCTGTCTGGGTCTCTGTCTGGCTCTCAGTCTGTCTATATGTCTGTCTGGGTCTCTGTCTGGGTGTATGTCTGTCTGTCTGTCTGTCTCGCTCTCTGTCTTGCTCTCTGTCTGGCTCTCTGTCTGGCTATATGTCTGTCTGTGTGTTTTTCTGTCTGTATGTATGTCTGGGTCTCTGTCTGGGTGTTTGTCTGTCTGTCTAGCTCTCTGTCTGGCTCTCTGTCTGGCTCTATGTCTGTCTGTCTGTTTGTCTGTATGTATGTCTGTCTGGGTCTCTGTCTGTGTGTCTGTCTGTCTGTCTAGCTCTCCGTCTGGCTCTCTGTCTGGCTCTCTGTCTGGCGCTCTGTCTGGACTTTCTGGGTCTCTGTCTGTGTATCTGTCTGTCTGTTTGTCTGTCTGTCTGGCTGGCTGGCTGGCTGGCTGGCTGGATGGCTCTCTGCCTGGTCTATCTGGCTGGCTGTCTGGATCTCTGCCTGGCCTGTCTGGGTCTATGTCTGCCTCTGTGTCTGTCTGTCTGTCTGTCTGTCTGTCTGTCTGTCTGTCTGTCTGTCTGTCTGTCTGTCTGTCTGGCCTGTCTGTTGTCTGTCTGTCTGTATGTCTGCCTCCCTGTCTGACTCTCTGTCTGTCTGGCTGGCTGTCTGGCTGGCTGGCTGGCTGGCTGGCTGGCTGGCTGGCTGGCTGGATGGCTCTCTGCCTGGTCTATCTTGCTGGCTGTCTGGCTCTCTGCCTGGCCTGTCTGGGTCTCTGTCTGCCTCTGT
>JAWPHD010013861.1:2500-5000 GCA_037043455.1 Cyrtodaria siliqua | reverse complement strand
TGGCTGTCTGTCTGGTTGGCTGGCTGGATCTCTGTCTGGCTCTCTGTCTGGCCTGTCTGTCTGGTCTTTGTCTGTCTGTCTGTCTGTCTGCCTGGCCTGTCAGTCTGTCTGTCTGTGTCTCTGTCTGGCTCTCCGTTTGGTATGTCTGGGTCTCTGTCTGGCTCTGGGTATGTCTGTCTGTCTGTCTGTCTGTCTCTCTTGGTCTCTGTCTGGGTCTCTGTCTGGCCTGTCTGTCTGTCTGGCCTGTCAGTCTGTCTGTCTGGGTCTTTGTCTGGCTCTCCGTCTGGCCTGTCTGGGTCTCTGTCTGGCTCTGTGTCTGTCTGTCTGTTTGTATGTCTGGGTCTCTGTCTGGCTCTCTGTATGGCCTGTCTGTGTCTCTGTCTGGCTCTCTGTCTGTCTGTTTGTCTGTCTGGGTCTCTGTCTGACTCTCTGTCTGCCTGGGTCTCTGTCTTGGTATCTGTCTGTTTGTCTATCTGTCTGGCCTGACTGTCTGTCTGTCGGGCTCGCTTGCTGGATCTCTGTCTGGCACTCTGTCTGGCATGTCTGTCTGGTCTTTGTATGTATGTATGTATGTATGTCTGTCTGTCTGTCTGTCTGTCTGTCTGCCTCCCTGTCTGACTCTCTGTCTGTCTGTCTGTCTGTCTGTCTGTCTGTCTGTCTGTCTGTCTGTCTGTCTGTCTGTCTGTCTGTCTGTCTGTCTGTCTGTCTGTCTGTCTGTCTGTATGTCTGTCTGCTTGACTCTCTGTCTGTCTGTCTGGCATGTCTGTCTGTCTGTCTGTCTGTCTGTCTGTATGTCTGTCTGCCTGACTCTCTGTCTGTCTGTCTGGCATGTCTGTTGTCTGTCTGTCTGGGTCTCTGTCTAGCCTGTCTGGGTCTCTGTCTGCCTCTGTGTCTGTCTGTCTGTCTGGTCTGTCTGTTGTCTGTCTGTCTGTCTGTCTGCCTCCCTGCCTGACTCTCTGTCTGTCTGTCTGTCTGTCTGTCTGTCTGTCTGTCTGTCTGTCTGTTTGTCTGTCTGTCTGTCTGTCTGTCTGTCTGTCTGTCTGTCTGTCTGTCTGTCTGTCTGTCTGTCTGTCTGTCTGTCTGTCTGTCTGTCTGTCTGTCTGTCTGTCTGTCTGTCTGTATGTCTGTCTGTCTGTCTGTCTGTCTGTCTGTCTGTCTGTCTGTATGTATGTCTGTCTATCTGTCTGTCTGTCTGGCTCTCTGTCTGTCTGTCTGGCATGTCTGTTGTCTGTCTGTCTGGCTGTCTAGCCTGCTCTGGGTCTCTGCCTGGCTCTCTGTCTGTATGTCCTGTCTGTCTGGCCTGTTGTTGTCTGTCTGTCAGTCTGTCTGTCTGCTCCCTGTCTGACTCTCTGTCTGTATGTCTGTCTGTCTGTCTGGGTCTCTGTCTGGGTCTCTGTCTGTCTGTCTGTCTGTCTGTCTGTCTGTCTGTCTGTCTGTCTGTCTGTCTGGTCTCTGTCTGGCCTGTCTGTGGCTGGCTGGGCTGGCTATATCTCTGTCTGTGCTCTCTGTCTGGCCTGTCTGCCTGGTCTCTGTCTGTCTGTCTGTATGTCTGTCTTGGCTTGTCTGTCTGTCTGTCTGCTCTGTCTGTCTTGACTGTCAGTCTGTCTGTCCTGTCTGTCTGGTCTCTGTCTGGCTCTCCGTCTGGCCTGTCTGGATCTCTGGATCGGAGCTATTACACAGAATCTCTTAATGTTGATTGGTTGTCCAAGTAAAGAAACCAAAAAATCTTGCTAAAAAAATAAAATTCAACTTTCGAAGAGTACTTATAAAGGTTAAATCAGACATTTGTGCAATGTATTCATAATGTGTTGCATAATCAAAGAAAGAAGGATATTTTACATTTTCCTTCATGTTTCTACATGCAAGTAGGTGGGTCAGCACCATCCGACCCAAACAGCTTTTTCAAAACATACTCAATGTATGGCTTCTCTATGTTTTTTTTGATAAAACTAAGATAGGTCTTATCTTAAAAAGTGTATATCTTTGAATAAAGCGTGCGCGCTTACTTTTTTTTGCTGTTGAACCGTTTGTGTTCGCGGGCGTTAAGATCCCACTTTTTAAAAATCTCAGACTTTGTCATTATTTTATTATGATCTATTATGGCAGCCCCTGTCGTTCATCATCAGTCTGTCTGGTTGCCGTAACGACCCCTATGGTAATTCACCCAACCAGCATAACACAAAAAATCATCAGAAATCTAACAATACTGCAGTGACGCGTTTAGAATAAAAGGTTTGGAAAGCTTACTGTTGCAAAATACCAAATCAGGAGCCTCAGTAGATTTTTCCAACAAGACACTGTTACAAAGGGGGAAATACACACTAAATGTTTCGCTGCAAGATGGTAACCTGTGTAAAATTCTGTCTGTCTGTCTATCTGTCTGTCTGTCTATATATCTGTCTGGTCTCTGTCTGGCTCTCTGTCTGGCCTGTCTGGGTCTCTGTCTGTCTGTCTGTCTGTCGTCTGTCTGTCTGGGTCTGTGTCTGGCTCTCTGTCTGGC
>JAWPHD010013860.1:0-65250 GCA_037043455.1 Cyrtodaria siliqua | reverse complement strand
CTACAAGTTTGTCTATAAATCAACTATTTTTAAACACTGCATGCTGACAAAGAAATTATCTATTCTTAAATTTCAGTAAATCTTAAAAAAGTAATGTTGCGAATCTCAAATCATATGGGACATGAACAAGGGTAGATATTCTAAAACTCATGTAAAACGACTTTGTATTCATCGAGAGCTGTTAGAAGTTGAAGAT
Source organism: Cyrtodaria siliqua (assembly GCA_037043455.1). Lineage (NCBI taxonomy): Eukaryota > Metazoa > Mollusca > Bivalvia > Adapedonta > Hiatellidae > Cyrtodaria > Cyrtodaria siliqua. Next base: position 65,054 of record JAWPHD010013860.1, on the reverse strand, counting down.
GAACTGCATTTTATTTGTATCTGCACTTGAGAGATGAACTGTTTAATAAGATATCGGAACGTGTAGACGGTATTATTGATTTTATTGACTTACACAATATAAATGTGTGTACCTTGTGGGTATAGCTTGCATTAGTGGTACCATATGTTACTGCTTGTTTTAGTTTTAGAAACTCCATAGAAGAGTCAGAACTTATAATAAACATGTACTCGTACTTTCATTATGAATAATAGTAATATGTTTTCTTCCTTTTCTTCTTTAATTGGATTTAATGTATTTTACTTTTGTTTATGTGTCCATGTATGTTATCAGCCATGATCCTTTATATTTGAATATTTACTTAACCCGTTTGGAATGGTTTAATTTGAATCGTGCATAAGCTTATGTAAATGAGGTGGTAATGGGTGGGGTGGGGGTTGGATGGGGGTGTTAAACTATTTCTATGGAGTGTGAAGAAAGAACTTTAGGAGGTAGAAATGTCCTTGATAAGTGGGAAACATTTCTGGGATGTGTGGTGGTGCAGATCCCTTAGAAGGAGCATTTTGCGGGGATTGCTGTGGCTTTAATGTAGAAGGTAGCAGTCACAAGACGATTGTCAAAAACGTTTTCCTGTTCATCTTCCAACTGTAGAATGTTCCTTAAACCTTTTATACCATATCCCAGTCCCAGTCCCACCCCAACCCCCACTTACACTACTCCCATTTCCAGTTCCCGCCTTATCATTTCCACTGAAACGCTTGTCATTTAGCCCCCCCCCCCCCACACACACACACACATACAACCCCCCCCCCCCCCCCCCCCATCCCCACCATCCCCGTCCTATATTTATCATTGGTATGGATATTATCAGGAATAGCCCATTTGTTAACACATACACATAAACCACAGATATAAAAAGTAACCTGTTAAAACGGAGGATTTGAAAACAAAAATGAGTCTCAACGAATACAAATACGGAATTGAAAATGAATGTATCAGGCGCAGTAACTTGGTTTATCTCACCTTGCATTAGCGACAGTGCTGCCCTCACACCATACTGTTCTACCTCGAAGTGCTTGGGTTAACTTGTTTTGAGACAGTGCTGCCCCCGCCTCGTAGGATTCAAATGGTTCATCTATACGCGTTAGACTGTTTCACTCTTTGTCAAACTATTCCCCCTTCCACAGGATTGTTTCACCAAGCAGGCTTCCGGATTCACTTTTAAATATGTTATCGACGAATTGTTTTGGTTTACGTGTCTATCGTTAATATTGTATTGTGCCAGATGTGTTGACCGAACCGTTTGGCATTGCATAGGACGTTTTAGAGTTTGATTCGATGTGGTTTGAACTTTCCTCCCGTATTACTTTTAAAGAAAATACCCTTTTCCACACTGAGTTATATTGCAATTTGTATTACTGCCCGGGTTTGACTAACTATTTTCCCTCTCCTAGAATTCTGTCTTATCTGTTTTATAACTACTTCTTTCTTCCACACTTGAAGAGACCCTTTGTGAATGACCATTTCAGATTTATTCTGTCATTGTCGCAATGAAATCTCAGAGAATATTTCCTGCAGTTCTCAGTGTTTCTTGTTGCATTTCCACCTGCGGTGGTTCGCTTGTTGAAAACAATTTAGTGATAAATAATTAAAAAACGTTTACTGGGAATTGATAAGAGGAAATTGATACTATTTCCGAGTATTATTGCTTGTTAATGAGAATGTCGAATTAGATTCGCTGGATCGGAAATTGATGAAAGTAATTCGAGGAGCACTGAAGGCAGTAACGTCAGCATGTTCAGCTGATCTCTCAAAAGGAAACAGTTTCTTTCTAGACTTGTAATGTTGCTTAAATAATCGCTATTGTTAGTTATTTCCTGATGTGTCGACGTTTTGTGCTGAACGTGTTTTACTAGTATTTTATTAGATTATGCCTTTGAAATGTTACACTGCATTCATTGAAACATGTTTGCGTATTTTGTTTTAATATTACATTATTAAAGGGAATGAAGGCCAAACAATCTGTATTATTGAGAGTTCTGGAAAAAAATGGGGGAAATGCGAGAGAATTATCAAAATCGGATTATAAACAAAAAAGATATGAACATTTAAAGGTCGTTCTAAAACGGATATGGCAGCCGCCATTTTGAGTACTATGACGTCTTAGTTCTAAATTTTCATAATATGGTATATTGATAAATATCATTTAAAGCAAAGGAAATCGCTGCAAATGAATGCAAACTTATTTACTGATCATATAAAGCATTATGGCTAGTACTTACACATATTTTTCATACAGTTGCTGTCATTGTTTCGCTATAAATCAGTATTTTTTCATATTTATGAATATTCCATGTATGATAATTTAGAACTGTGATGTCACAGCTCTCAAAATGGCGACTTCCAAATCTTGTTCAACAAAACCTTCAAATTATCACCTGTGTTTATCATCCGATTTTGATCATTCTTTCAACCTTATTTCACCCTTATTCAAGTTTTTCAGAGATCTCAATAATAAAGATGGTTTGGCCGTGTCGGTAATATGTGATAATATGTGAATCCATTGGAAAACATGGAAATGCTCGCTCTCTCTCTCTCTCTCTCTCTCTCTCTCTCTCTCCACTTCATGAACCTCGGTCTCTTTCAAGAACATATTTAATCGGTATTGTTCAATTGTTATTCGCAATACTTACATATTTAGATTAGGACATAATGTCGTTTGTACTCGTATCATTGTGTTCCGGAAACAGATGTATACGTGCTTATAACTTCCGTCTACAGCTTTACACATGTTTGTAATATATATAGCAGTATAACACACGCCCTGTAAAGTAAGTGTACAACATTTGTAAATCAAATATTGTATGAACTAATGTTAAAAGTGTATGAAAAATATTGTATGAACTAATGTAAATATTATATGAACTAATGTAAATATTGTATGAATTAATGTTAACAGTGTACGTATGAACTAATGTAAATATTATATGAACTAATGTAAACAGTGTATGAACTAATGTAAACAGTGTATGAACTAGTGTAAATATTGTATGAACTATTGTAAACAGTGTATGAATTAGTGTAAATAGTGTATGAACTAATGTGAATATTGTATGAACTAATGTAAACAGTGTATGAATTAATATAAATAGTGTATGAACTAATGTGAATATTGTATGAACTAATGTAAACAGTGTATGAACTAATGTAAATATTGTATGAACTATTGTAAACAGTGTATGAACTAATGTAAACAGTGTATGAACTAATGTGAATATTGTATGAACTATTGTAAACAGTGTATGAATTAATGTAAATAGTGTATGAACTAATGTAAATATTATATGAACTATTGTAAACAGTGTATGAATTAGTGTAAATAGTGTATGAACTAATGTGAATATTGTATGAACTAATGTAAACAGTGTATGAACTAATGTAAATATTGTATGAACTATTGTAAACAGTGTATGAATTAGTGTAAATAGTGTATGAACTAATGTGCATATTGTATGAACTATTGTAAACAGTGTATGAATTAATGTAAATAGTGTATGAACTAATGTGAATATTGTATGAACTAATGTGAATATCATATGAACTAATGTAAACAGTGTATGAACTAATATAAATAGTGTATGAACTAATGTGAATATTGTATGAACTATTGTAAACAGTGTATGAATTAATGTAAATAGTGTATGAACTAATGTAAATATTATATGAACTAATGTTAACAGTGTATGAACTAATGTAAATATTGTATGAACTATTGTAAACAGTGTATGAATTAATGTAAATAGTGTATGAACTAATGTAAATATTATATGAACTAATGTAAACAGTGTATGAACTAATGTGAATATTGTATGAACTAATGTAAACAGTGTATGAATTAATATAAATAGTGTATGACCCTAATGTGAATATTGTATGAACTATTGTAAACAGTGTATGAATTAATGTAAATAGTGTATGAACTAATGTAAATATTATATGAACTAATGTAAACAGTGTATGAACTAATGTAAATATTGTATGAACTATTGTAAACAGTGTATGAATTAATGTAAATAGTGTATGAACTAATGTAAATATTATATGAACTAATGTAAACAGTGTATGAACTAATGTGAATATTGTATGAACTAATGTAAACAGTGTATGAATTAATATAAATAGTGTATGAACTTATGTAAATAGTGTATGAACTAATGTAAATATTATATGAACTAATGTAAACAGTGTATGAACTAATGTAAATATTGTATGAACTATTGTAAACAGTGTATGAATTAATGTAAATAGTGTATGAACTAATGTAAATATTATATGAACTAATGTAAACAGTGTATGAACGAATGTGAATATTGTATGAACTAATGTAAACAGTGTATGAATTAATATAAATAGTGTATGAACTAATGTGAATATTGTATGAACTATTGTAAACAGTGTATGAATTAATGTAAATAGTGTATGAACTAATGTAAATATTATATGAACTAATGTAAACAGTGTATGAACTAATGTAAATATTGTATGAACTATTGTAAACAGTGTATGAATTAGTGTAAACAGTGTATGAACTAATGTAAATATTGTATGAACTAATGTAAGGACATCTTAAACTATGAACACAATACATCATGAATTCAAATTTGAAATATCTAAATCGCAGTCCTTAATGGATATCTTAAAATAGTATACGAGATATCAGTAAATAGACATGATAGATGTATATATACCTTAAAATAAATTATCGATATCCATAAATCGAGCATAAGAGATTCATAAATGTTTAAAGAAACTACCCCTCCATATAACGCCAAAATTACACTATAAAACCATTTATCAAAACTCCGTCCATGTGTTCAGGTCATATATATGTGCCGATTAAAAATAAAAGTTTATACCTCGTCGGCAGTAGGTTTAGAAACGGCGTGCATATGTTGTAAAATTTGGCTGTTGTTGGCGGGATAGCTACTTTAAGGATAGCAATACAATCGTATAATAAAATAAAGAAATTATGCAAATAATACTTTATTTTTTTAAATGGTGTTTTACGTCATTTTTAGCACATGTTAGGCCAAATGACGGTCGATTTTTCTATGTTAGAGGCAGAACACAAACATTTTCCGGGGTATAACAGGTACTATATACCTCACGCCATCCTTAAGAATCGACACTTTCCTCAAATAATAGTGAAAACATACTAAAACAGCGCTTCACAAACATGTCAGATGCATATATATGTTTTCAATCCTTCAACAATGGACAGTGAAGTTATTTAATTCAGTCATACATTTCCCAGAAAGAATGAAAACTAATTCGAAAGACGCTTCAAGCTAATGTTTGTCGACGCGCAAAGCGGGTTTGTTTTAAGCATTACCCGCCAACATTAGGTGTCTAAGGTAAAATGGTAACGAGTTTTAAATACTGTACACTTAATTCCACGTAATATTCCAGAGAAATACCAAGATGTTTTGTGTAAAAAAAAAGTATGCAACTTGTTAGGGAATGGACAAAACTGTGTTGTTGTAGACTTTTTAATCACAGTACACTTTGTAACACGAAATCCATTTTTATGATAAAGTTCCGCTTTGAAAATTTGAGCCATTTCAGTGCTGTATTTAAGGTATTTAGAGATTGCAAAATTGTAAATCCCAAGTTTGCTTACCTGCTTGAGCATGTTGAGCCAAACGTGTATTCTATCAATAATGACACTTTGAAGGAATAGCATTTGGTGTTTTATGTGTTGTTTTAGTATTTTTTCTAAAAGGAAAGGTCTACCGTAGCCATGTGACGTTCGATTATACATACAATATATAGCGGAAATGCCCGAGATGCGTTTCTTTTTAGTACATGTATATACCAATTGGACGACTGACCAAGTTAAACAAAAGTCCAGTTTTATATATTATATATTTCTCAAATAAGTGTTCATATACATTTAAAATAATAATAATAATAATATGTCCGTGAAATTAACAATTCACAACTAACAGAAAGTGGTAATATTTAACAAATCAAATAAGTGTCACTGTCTTGCCAGGAGTGGAACCGTACAGAATTGGTGGCATCGGAGCCGGAAGCGACAGTGGTGGAACAGCGCATGTGCCGCACATGTTCTGGTAGGAAATAGGCAACGGGATTGCTCCCTGCATAGTTGGAAACCCCATAGTCCTGTAAGGAACAAATAAGACCAATGCAATGATAAAACTTCTACAAAATGATAATTATATAATGACATTATACAGGCAGATCTGCTGTAGAGCTCGTTCGTGATGAACTACTTCCTATTTTGCTCAATGATCACTTGAACTGTGTATTTATAAATACCCTTTGTAACATAAATGGAATGGTCTAAATTTACAGTCCATTATACATTCATAGCGGGCTAAGGGTTACAATATACCAGTAAATACGAATCGTTTTCCTATTTTACAAATTACGCCAGAGTCATAATTGAAGCATGAATAACCTTTTCCTACTGTCATAGTTTATTATTTATCGAGTCGGAGAAGCATATAGTTGCTGCCTTGTCCGTCCGCCCTCCGTCCCATGTTGTTGTCCGCTTAACGTCTCCTTTTTTCATCCGATTTCCATGAAACTTCATAAGAAGTATCACTATGAAATCTAATAGCGCTTACTATCAGGACGTTCCAGTTGAATGATTTTTCACGGAGTTACGGGATTTTGAAGTTTTAAAATGTAAACGTTTTCCGCTCAACTCCTGTTACATTTTTCATCTGATTTTTATGAAACTTTATAGGAAGTATTAGTATGATGTCTAGTATCGTATATTGTCAGAACGTTTGGTGGAATGGTCTTTGGCGGAGTTATGGGACATTTGTAAAATGCAAAGCTTGCCCGTTTAACTCCCCGGGACTACATTTTCCATCCCATTGTATTTCAAATGTGTACGCTTATTCCGGGAGCATCCATCGGTTCTACTGATTTCTTCATTTCATCTTGTCCCAGTGTAACCTAATATGATGTGTTAACGGGACGTAAAACACATTTCATTTCTATGTGTTTTTGTTTTTAAATATTGCATGGATACATCAGAAGTATGCTATTGGTCAACGCTGTGCTAACTTTTCCCACACTTGCATGTTTTGTTGACTAAGTATTTATATTTTAAAATTTACTGAGTCTAACGTGACTAGCCAGTGCATAATTATATTATTCATAATGGTGTTTGCAACTACATTGTATGGTGTTTTGGTTAAATGACTGATGAGCAGCCAGCTAGTGTAAACCATGATCAGCCTGCGAGTTACTCGCAGGCTGATCTGGGTTTACACTGGCAGCAAAGGCTGTTGTTGTGAGTGATTTTTGTCGCCCTTAGCAGGCTAAGAGTTAAATAATAAATACAGAAATAAAGTAGTATGTTTTATAAATGTTTAGTCATTTTATTTTAGGTAAAGTCGCTTTAGACGCTGATGCAAACAATGTTACATGTGTTTTAACAGTCTAACGATAAACTGACACACGCACTAATAAAATAAACATTAAAAAAAATATATATATTATAATAATAATAACAATATTAATAATAATAATAATAATAATAATAATAATAATAATAATAAATGTTTAACGTATAACATTTTACATTGTTACAAACGACAATTTAAAAGTAGAGTGTTTCTTCCCATGTTTCGACAAGATGGATTTCTTATAACTCATGATGGCCTATCACTAGTTGTGTTACTATGGAAATTGCCAATGATAAAGAGTGTAACATAATTGGTCAGTATGCATAAAAATAAAAAGTAAACTACTGAGAAAGAAGTACACACTTTTTTCCCCCTTATTTTCTGGACAACAAAACAGGAAATAATTAATGATATGTATGGAATAATTACATACCGCCACCTACTGGTTTTATAAAAACATGTTTTTTTGACCAAAGAAAAAATCGTAAATAAGCAAGCAAGCCAGCCAGCCAGAAAGCCAGCAAGCCAGCAAGCCAGCCAGCCATTTAGCCAACCAATCAATATAAAATTATATAATTAAATAAAAAAATAAATAAATAAAATAAATAAGTAAATAAGTAAGTAAGTAAGTAAGTAAGTAAGTAAGTAAGTAAGTAAGTAAATAAATAAATAAATAAATAAATAAAAAAATAAATAAATTAATTAATTAATTAATGGTAGATAGATAGATAGATAGATAGATAGATAGATAGATAGATAGATAGATATAGGTAGGTAGGTAGGGAGAGAGAGAGAGAGAGAGAGAGAGAGAGAGAGAGAGAGAGTCAACAAAATAAAATAAATTAAATTAAATTAAAAACAAAAAAATAAAATAAAATAAAGTTAAATTTTTTTTTAAAACAATGCGTTTCCATTTAGATAAAAGGTAATACAAGTGAAGATTTTTAATTGTTCATGTATGTAACTGTGTGAATGTGGGCGTGTGTGCGTGCGTACGTGCCTATTTGGTGTGATTGAACACTCCCGCAGATGCTCTACCACCACAAGACCGCCGAGGTCTCGCCTACACGAACGAAATAATGTATTTACCTAAACTGATGATCCATATGCGCCTTCTCGATACGTTTGTCTTTTGCCCGCCGGTTCTGGAACCATATTTTTATTTGACTCTCGGTGAGGGTCAGCATCTCGGCCAGCTCGAACCTGCGAGGTCTCGTGATGTAGTCCGCTCGGTTGTACTCCAACTCCAGCTTTAGAGTTTGCTCACTGTTGAATGTTGTCCGCTGTCGTCGTGGTCGGTTCTCCCTTCGCCGGCGGCGCTGGACTAAATGACAGAAACCGGTTTAAATAGTGTTTCCAGTTTTGTTTTTACAACATTGCAAAATGTAATAATAAATGTAAATGATACGGGTTAATTACGGTTTTAGAGATTCTAGACAAGAATTGAAGTACATAGACAATATCTAAAGTATACTCCTCAAAAAGGACATGTTTTGATTTTGGTCATTTTTAAACTGCAGTTATTGAACGATTTACTTTTTAAGTTTAAATTGTATTCGTTTACAGTTGTTGCGCGACATAAATGCATTAACTTTCTATATGTATATGAAATCCAGAATTTAAAAGATAACGTGGGTATTACTTTTTTTTTTTTTTTCTTTTTTTTTTTATTTATTTTGTTTGTTTGTGGTCTTTAAATTATTTTGAGGAGTATTTGATCAATTTTAGCTCTACCAAGTGTTCTGAGAATGTGGAGCCGGCGAAAAAAAAGGAAGTAAATAGTTCAGATTATGTTGTATTTATTTATGCGCTTAACTATAATCCGTACATTAATCAAAATTGTTTAGATTTATAACGAGTTGCTAATGCTGTCCGGGTGATATTTTGTTTTACTCCGGGTTATTTTTACAGGCACTATAATACATGTTCATTCATGTGCACGATTAAAAGGCGACCGATTTGCGTGTCTTTAGAAAAAACATTTGTTTATATAAACGTCGCATAACTTAAATACTTAAATATAATAATACATGTTCTGCTAAATGTTTTTCGTCAAATTATATTCAGAAGAATCAATAAAGGGCGACTTAAAGTTGAATTGTAAAACATGAATTTAAAACAATCGGACCTATATTGAATCTTTTTTGGAATATTTGTACACTTATGTATAATGTGATATATCTATATATATAGTTTTAATAAACTTACAAATTTGCGCGAATGCTGGAGCAATAGGCATCTCCGGCGAAATACCAAGACGATCACCGTACAATGTCGTTGCTGGCAAGAAATGATTTTTGTAAAACTGCTCGTGCTGCACGGGAGTATTACCCGGTCCTGGACTCACTATCCCGGAAAATGCCGAGTACGGACCTCCGATTGAAAAGTTACTCCGGAAATTCCGATGAGATTCGGAAGGTTCGTCCGATGTGACATCACTGGTATCGCAGTCCCGCGAATGTTTACTCGTGTCCTCAATTCTCATAGTGGTATCTTTAAACACGTTTATGTATCATTAATATACTAATATTGACATATATAACGTCTATCAATCTATAGATAAATAACTACACATTCAGCGTTCTGTCTTGCAAACACTGCAATCCTTATTATGTGCGTGTGTCTGTGTATGTGAGTGTATTCAATCTTTCATTGAAGCTGTATAGTAAAACACGTATATTTCGCTTTTTAATTATTTACTAAAATTCGAGAATTTCAAAAGATATCGCCTGAACTCTGCATTTGTAGATATAAATATAAACACTAAAACTTGTTTTTTAAATATCCAACCTTCATCACCTCATTTTCAAACTAAACAATTCCTATAATATGCGACAAACTAAACATGCTAAATGTCTGCGGAATTAGTTGTGGTATGGTGCTAACGCAACCCCATGTGAACAGAACAAGTGTTTGGATTGCTTTGGCCATTTCCCTTTAAGGCCTTTATTTTATTGTACGTTAATTACGGGTTTCCGACAGCTAGACAGCTTCCACATTAGATACTTTTGTAGTTAATCTTAATTGGAATTAAATACCCCTCTTCCAAAATGGATCTCATAAAACATTAATGATCTATTCCGTCGATCCTACATTAAAACGCCATCATTTGTGTAATAACAATACATTCAAGGGACAATAACTATTAGGGTTATTTCCTTTTTGATTAAGTGTGTTAACAATTAAAAACACAATCGTTCTTCTTCCTTTATCTTATTGCTGGAGACAGTATAACAGTTATGACGGGTTAGCTGATGTAATGGTTTTGACATTTATTGGAATATATTTAATGATCGAATTACTGTATTTACGCAATCAACAACAACTGACACATAATGAAGTATATACTCGATGACAAAGCCGCATGTATGTAGTTTCAATAATCTTTACATGCAACTACAAAACTAATTTCGCAATAGCCCATGTAAATCTATATCACCTTTGCAAAAAAACAGTTTTTCACAATAATGGGGAAGTAAAATTTTAATGAATTACACCCACAACTGATTTTGAAATAAGATATTTAACTGCGATATAATCTTTGTTTATTTTCAGTGAGGCTGTGACTGCTGAGATGCTTAACTGTGGTTTAAAAGTCCGTTCGTTCGTTCGTTCGTTCGTTCGTTCGTTCGTGAGTGAATGAGTGAGTGAGTGAGTGAGTGAGTGAGTGAGTGAGTGAGTGAGTGAGTGAGTGAGTGAGTGAGTGAGTGAGTGAGTGAGTGAGTGAGTGAGTGAGTGAGTGAGTGAGTGAGTGAGTGAGTGAGTGAGTGAGTGAGTGAGTGAGTGAGTGAGTGAGTGAGTGAGTGAGTGAGTGAGTGAGTGAGTGAGTGAGTGAGTGAGTGAGTGAGTGAGTGAGTGAGTGAGTGAGTGAGTGAGTGAGTCAGTGTCAGTCAGTCAAAGTCAGTCAGTCAGTCAGTCAGTCTGTTTGTTTGTTTGTTTGTTTGTTTGTTTTAATTAGCCCTATTCTTAAAGCAACGGGAGTAGAAAATATTACATAAGTCAAAATTTAAGATTTTTACATAATTTCAAATGCATGTATCCTTATTAACCTTTCAGCGACACGTTTGTATCGATGTATTTAAATTGAGATTCCAAGACCATTCCTGTTTTTTAAATGAAACAATGTAGTTTTCATATTGTCAATATGCGTGTTCCATATTTTGGCAGTAAATCTATTGAGATTAAATTAAAATACATACATGTTTCAATAGCTAAACTATGGATTCTTCGGAATACTTGCGAAACTGCGTATTAACATGGCGGAATCTTCAACTTCAGCATCCGCTCAGGTATTTTAAAAAGGCAAGCCGTTCCTTTTAAAAGGAAACTTTATTAAATAATGTATTTTCTTATATTTTTCAGAACTTTTTCTTCCCAGTGCATGCGAGCAGAGGTCACACAGGTCTGAGGAGTTATCAGTCCATGGAGAGCACATGCACATTTACCTAGAGACACTATATAATGTGAGTTCGTGTGAAACGAAGCCTATCCTGGGCAGTTGGGCAGTTGTTTCTGGACAATAAAGTGTGTTCTTTACAGACACGTGGTTTGAGAAAGTGTACACATGAGTTAGAAGTGATGACAAACAGCCGAAATGGAATGTTGCACTTTATATTTAATAGAGCCATAAATAATAATTCACCGGTCTACAGCCATTATATATAGCAAAATAGAAACAGTAACGCCGTATCAGCAATATAGCCTGCACCATGGACACCACGTTTACCAGTCGACAGCAGACGACACTGGCATCAATTACTCCGTTATGATGATATTCATTATTGATAATTAGTCAATGTCGGGCAGCTGTCTCCGGTCTTCGTTTTCACATGATCCATCCGATTTTCTCACATTGCACGGAAACAATTATTTCATCGATTATTTTCCGTTTCCTTCTTAAATTTTAATAGTTGTAACAGAAATTGTTGCACATTTATGGGGTATTTGCTTACTGGAATTACAAATGTTGTAAAATAATATATATGGATATTTAATTACCATTTCCTGTAAATGAAATAATAACTTTTTTAAAACCTAAAATTTCTCAAGTTAGTTTAGACGTGTTTACAAGTAATGTGTGCTTAGAAATAAACTGAAAACTTTTCTAATGATATTCCTGGAACGTTTTAATAGAGATACACGTTCTTGGATATATCAATAGATTAGTATATCGAAGGGTGAGTGGAAAACTGTTGTAACTATATATAAATAAAGAACAAGATACAACAGTTTTACACTATGCCCTCGATCATAATGAAATACTTGTAGTATACTGGTCGGTCGACTTGTGAGACAGTGTCGATTCTTACGGACAGTACTAACTCTACCCAGAAATAAGGAGGTGGTGTGCATCCACCACTAAAAATCAACCGTCATACCTAGCCTAAAATGTGCAGTTCAGGGTGAGAAGGTCCTAGGCCCATCTCGATGTACATGGAGGATGAGCCTGGCATGTTCATGCCTGTTTAGCGCCATATAACCTTTACATTGGTGCGCCTTAAAACCCAATTCAATTCAATTCTAAATCATTTTAGAGGCATATTGGTAGACCAGAAAAATATGTAGGTTGGCAGAAATATGCATATACGTAGGTTGGCAGACATATGCATATACTCAGGTTGGCAGACATATGCATATACGCAGGTTGGCAGACATATGCATATACGGAAGACATATGCATATACGCAGGTTGGCAGATATATGCATATACGCAGGTTGGCAGACATATGCATATACGCAGGTTGGCAGACATATGCATATACGCAGGTTGGTAGATAGATAAGGAGATTTCACGTCAGAGAATCAATGTATGACAGACAAACCAGCTCTACTGGTTAAAATAGCTCGTATACTCGTATTCATAATTTTGATAAAGAACTGACCAATTAGTGACCAGAATTGTTGACCCATATCTACATTCTGGTAGTTGATAGACTCGATCTTTATCCTAGATGTTCAACCAAGTTTACTGTTAAATTAAGGTATTTACTGATTGATTAGTTTAAAACTCTGCACATGTCAAGCATATTTATGCAAACTGATTCAATATATATATGATCCCTCAGGGGCCTAGGAATCTTTATGTGAGGAAGCTATCCAGCTGGCTTGCGGAACGTCGGTGGTTCTACCCAGGTGCCCGCCCGTGCACAAAAATTGCCCGGAGGGGCACCTGGGGTCTTCCTCCACCAGTGGAAGCTGGAAAGTCGCCATATGACCTTAGCTGTTAGTGCGACTTTAAAATCCAATTCAATTCAATATATATATCTTACAAAACTGAATCTTGAAAATTATCATATTTTTTACTCTGCAAAAGATTTTTATTTTACTATAGAAACTAAGGATAAAAACCGAGTAACACAAATGTTATCACCTAGTGAAAATATGGTAAAATCTCAACATTTTGGCAATGCAAAATTATGAATACCCGCAACAATTGAGAGTCAGTGATGTATGCTTTCTATTAGTCAAATCAAGAAAAATACCAGCATCATTTTCATATGTTGCCTTTGATATTTCCGTTTAACCAAGCAATTTCATCAACATCGTTGGTCTCGGCATAAACATTATATGACCTTGACGCTGTTGCTCGTTCCAATATAAGTAGTTAAAGCTGTACAGTCCCTATTTTAACTGGTAATAACTCATGAATATGAATGCATCACGTGTGAAGTAGTTTCAAATCGACGAACAACCCAAAAGTCGGTATATAAGGAGAAATCGATACGTAAAATTTCACATTTTTATTTAGCCTCCGTACAGGTAACATCGATAAATATACGGCTCCAGAAGATATGTGATAAAAAAATAGTTGCCCGGAACGGGATTTGAACCACAGCCTTGCACTTGTAAGATTAGAAAGATGTACGCTGAACCTCTAGACCACTGCTACTTATTGGTATGTTGTAGCATTTTTAACACTAAATAGGCATTACGTAATAACAAGAGCGCGCACACAAACTCATCAAGCGCTAAATAACAAGTCGAGATATGGTTGATTTGAGGTGAAGTATTAGTTTCATATTTATACGATACAGTATTACACCAGGCAATGTTAATTTACACGTGCGACAATATCGACTGCATATTTATTGATCCATCTTTAGTTGCGTTCAAATAGGTTAAGTTATTTTGCCTCATAATATATGGTAGTTAGTATACTATTTTCTCAAGTAGCGTTGTAGTTCAGTGGATACAGCACCTTGAAATCAGAAGGTCGTGTGTTCGAGCCCCGAAAGAAGTTAACTTTTTTTTTCTGTAAAAATTATATACAGTAAATGATTTCTTGCGTGTGTGTGTGTGTGTAGATCTGAGGTTTATAGTCCCTCCACCAACAAACACGACAAGTTTCCCTGCCGCGACGGGTACAATAGAGTCTGGACTGTTCTAGCTGAATGTGTTGGTTGATCTAGTGCTGCTGCTGTGTTGTCGCTTCTGTTGTATGTATGTAGATGGTGTGTCGCTTTCGCTCTGTGTAGTTCTCGCTGTGGCGGTGAAGTGGTCTGGTCAAGGTGGTCTACATCCGCTACGCTACATCCGCTAGGGTGATTGTCTCTACATCCGCTACTGGTCGGGTTCTCTGTTTGGGGCCACACCCATCACAGTATGACCCCTGCGCCGCACACACCGCCCGAATCCTTTCCCCTTGGTCTACTGTCATTTGTAAGCCGCACCTGGCCACCGGACTCGACTTCAGGATCTGTGGACGTCAGATGATGTGTGCTGTGATGGGACGCAGGAGACATCTTCACTTTTGGTCAAATGACACTCAAGCTACTAAACCGAGACAAACCAGTTCAGTAGTACCAGTGTTGATTACTATACGCGAATATAGTGCTCAAGCTAGTAATGTCGTATAGGGCTGGCAAGGCGACCCCTATACAAACACCTATGAGTGTCACCAGTGCCCTCTCCGCGACGTGCACGCTGTGAAGAACAGGAGATGTAATTTCTTGCGCTATATATGCTAGCTTAAATACCCGATTTCGACATGAGCTGGTGAACATGAAGTAACAAATAAAGACACGCCTACAAAGAAGAAATCGATTGATATAGGGACTCTGTAGATTTAAAGACCAGGTTTTAACAGGAGGAAAAATAGTGCCGAAGGCATTAGGCCATATAGACCCGGGCCTATACATCAATTTGAAAAAATAAAATAAAATGAAAAGTCCAGAAATAATCACATGCAACACAGACCTAATAACAAATTAATTAATTTACTACTATGTCTGTGCATGCAATACAAACTGAAGCCGGAGTGGGTGGGGTGGGTGTGGGTGGTTAAGGGTCAACATTTGTATCTATTTTATTTTACAGTGTAGTGTCAAATGGATGTACGCCAAAACGCACCATTACATAGCTAAGTTAAACAAGACCTCGGTCTGAGGGTGTCTCGCCCACCGCGGCAAATAAAATAGTTCATTAAATTTGTGCTTAAATTTAATGATGTCCACCAAAAACACTTCATAATGACCAAACATCAAACAAATAAAAGCGAGGTAATCACAAGAAGTTAAATTCCTGCGGTTAAGTAGTTTAACCATGGTGGTTTTGGGAAAATAACGCAAAATATGACCTTGAGCTTGGTATGTTTTGTCGTTCAGCGATGTCAATACATATGACCAAGTATCAAACAAAAGAAAACGAGACAATCACATACAATTAACTGAGGTTAAGTTACCTAACCAAGGTTAGGTTTTTGGAAAATAACGCAAAATCTGACCTTGACCTTGGTAATTTGACCCAACAAAGCATCTGAGAAAGTTTCAGAAAAAAACGAGCGGCGGTTGTTGAGATATAGTTGATTTAAAAAGCAGACGCCTCGGTCGCCTCCGCCGCCTCCGCCGGAAAAGTGATCCACTATCGTGGGCGAGACAAAAAAAAAGATGGGGGAGCATGCCCCCGGACCCCCATAGTTTGTCGGTTCTATATCTGCATTTCAGGCTAGATACCTCCCTGTGACGGGCACTCCTATCCATACACTTCACCAGATAACATCAATCTGCGAAGTGACATAATCGTATTCATCCTTTTTAAGTAGCCGCTTGTCAATACACAGGGTATAAGTTGGCTAGTAATGAGGCACTCCCAGGGGTTTCAGGGATCTGGGAAACATGGCCAATTACTTTTAGGGATCTGGGGAACATTGTCAATTACTTTAAGGGATCCAGGGATCAAAGGCCTACTTTTAGGGATCTAGGGAACATTGTCCTTCAGGAAGAAAAGTCAAAAGTACCTAATGTGTATGTATACTTTCTATAATTTACTTTTAAAACATAATATTTGACTGCTTTTGAAGGCTTTCAGTATTCTCTTTTATGCCGGTTTTTAGTTGTGCCCATCGCTCAACTGGACGCTCTCTTCAAAGAATATCAACTTTCCGGTTCAACTGAAAGCGTTTGCACGGACGGCAATGAACATTTGCCATGCGTGTCCATTTTAGGGCAACTGATCACGGATCAGCAACTGCATGGATCAGTAGCAGTAGAACTTATGCCGTGGTGCGTCGTTTGTCTGTCTGTCCGTCCGTCCATAAACAAAAACTGTGGCGACTGCTTCTCTAAAACTAGTAGGATGTTCATGAAACTTTATAGAAATGTTGTCCATAACTGATCTTAGCAAAAATTCAGGTTGATGTGAAATCTAAGATGACCACCCAAGCTAAAAATAGATTTTTTAAAAAAGACGTTTTAGCAACTACTCCTCCGAAACTAGAAGTTTTTTTGTGGCGACTACTTCTCTAAAACTACTACACAAATGTTGTCTATAATTTAAGGTCTAGATGATCCTAGCAAAATATCAGGTTGATGTGAAATCCAAGATGGCCACCAAAGCTAAAAATAAATGTTAAAAATATAATTTTGTGGCGACTACTTCTCAAACAACATAAGGGGTATTGATTTTGAACCTTTGCCAAGTTGACTGGCATGGAATGCTGCTCTTGATGTCAAGTTGGTTTTAAATAAAAATCAGGTAAGCCGAAATTTCAATGACCGCCATAGCTAAACATAGATTTTAAAATACAGTTGTGTGGTGACTACTTCTCAAAAACATAAGGGTTATTTATTTGAAACCTTTACCGAACTGATTGGCATTAGTTGGTCCTAAATGTTTTTACTCTGACATAAAAATGTATTGTTTAATGATTAATAAACACTACCCCTTCAAATAATGACAAACATATACAAAGTTATGAGACCTTTCCAAGGCCTAGCTGTTCAGATTTTCAGGAGAGCTTTGATGGGGAACACGACAAGAATATGCGCAACTAGGCTTGCTACTGATCATTCCTGCAAAGTTTCACTGAAATCCAGCCAAGGTTTAAGGACAAATTGTCTGGATACAGTTTGTGTATATAAGCCATTACTTATTCAACCAGAACAGAGCAATGTTAGGCGCAACTAGACTGGGTACTCATCGTCCCTGCCAAAATTCGTTGAAACTCGGCCAGGAGTTCAGAAGAGACTAGTCTGGATAAAGTTTGTGTAGCAAAACCTTTAAAGGGATATAACTTCGCAAAAATCATTCAACCGGAACACGGCCATGACATGCACAACTAGGCATGGAACTGATCATCCCTGCAAAGTTTTATGAAATCCGGCCATGGGTTCAGGAGAACATTGTCCGGACAAAATTGGTGTATTAAAACCTTTAAAGGGCAACAACTCAGCCAAAAATTGTTTAACCGAAATACGGCGATGACGTGTATAACTAGGCTTGGTACTGATCATCCCTGCAAAGTTTCGATGAAATCCAGCCAAGGGTTCAGATAAAGTGTGTGTAGTAAAACCTTTAAAGGGCCATAACTCAAGTCAAAAATCATTCAAGCAGAACATAGTGATGACATGCATCATTAGGTCTGGTACTGATCAACCCTGCAAAGTTTCGCTGAAATCCGGCCATGAATTCAGGAAAAAAGTCCGGACAAAGTTTGTGTATTAAAACCTTTAAAAGGCCATTCTAGGATTAATTCACAATACAATTTGGTAAAAGTTACCACTCTCATCTGAATTCTAGGATTAATTCGCAATTTATATATAGCAGTTACCACTCTAATTGAATTCTATGATTAATTCACAGTATAACTCTATAGATGTTTACCACTCTCATTGAATTCTAGGATTAATTCACAATATAATTATAGAAGTTACAACTCACATCTAAATTCTAGGATTAATTCACACTATAATTATGTTGTGAATTAATCCTAGAATTCAGATGAATTGAAATGGGTTTTAAGGCGCACCAACACATGAAAGGTTATATGGCGCCTAACCAGGCTGGTGCCTAACCAGACTCGTCCCACATTTACATCTAGATAAAATATGGAGAATGGGCCTAGAACCTTCTCAGCTGCAGAGTTGCTGCAAATTGTATTGTAACAACTCCATTTACGTTGGAGCCACGTTTATTGTTTTTCTGCCACTGTTCAAGTGATTTGAGCGAGATGGCACCTGAAACAATGCGGGGGTCAGGATGAAGACCTTTAATGAGCATGAATAAAAAATGATAAAATGAATATGAATTTGGGGGGGTTCTACCCCTCTGCCTACCCTCTAACTGGATCGGAGTGGCCCTATTCTTTGCCCGGGAACCACATGGGGCAGAATTCAGATGAGAGTGGTAACTTTTACAAAATTATATTGTAAATTACTCCTAGAATTCAGATGAGAGTTGTAACTAATATAGAGTTATATTGTGAACAGATCCTAGAATACAGATGAAAGCGGTATGAGAAATTCGCAATATAACTTAATAGCAGTCACCACTCTCATTATGAGGTATTTTTTGAGTTATGTGATAAATAAAATCTCACATCCGTGCCTATTCAATATCAAATTTATTAAACTCATTGGTTAAATTTGATATAAAGCTTGGCTTTCTAGAATTCAGTGACAGTGGTAACTTATAAACGAGTTATAGTGTGATTAATCCTAGAATTCATACGAGAGTGGTAACTTGTTTAGTTGCATTATGAAATCATACTAGAAATCAGGAGTTTTTAAATTCTATAAAGTTATATTCTGAATTAATTCTAAAATGCAGATGAGAGTTGTTAACTTTAGTTATATTGTGAATTAATCCTAGAATTCAGATGAGAGTGGAAACTTCTATTAAGTTAATAACTGTTATATTGTGAATTAATACTAGAATTCATTGAGAGTGGTAATTGCTATAGTTATATTGTGAATTAATTCAAGAATTCAGATGTGAGTGGTAACTTCTATTTATTTCTAATCTTCAGACAGACAAAATAACTTGCGAAAATTATTTTAACAATAACTTGCACTACTGACTGAGATTTCCTTATTCAAAGGTTAGGCATATGGCGTCTTTAAGGTCTGAAATACACTACTGTTCATTCTTTTAAAGGGACACGCAGTAATCTTAGAGTTGCATTTGATTAAATCTTAAACCGGTGTCCCGTTAAATTTTTCTACATAAATTGTATTTTTTACAATCACTGTCAATAAGTATGTGAAATGCTCTAATCAATTTGTTTTTGCACATATTATTGATTATACAGCACCATTATAACCGTAGTATTGATTACACAGCACCATTATAACACTAGTATTGATTATACAGCACCATTATAACACTAGTATTGATTATACAGCACCATTATAACCCTAGTATTGATTACACAGCACCATTATAGCCGTAGTATTGATTACACAGCACCATTATAACACTAGTATTGATTATACAGCACCATTATAACCGTAGTATTGATTATACAGCACCATTATAACCCTAGTATTGATTATACAGCACCATTATGACCGTAGTATTGATTACACAGCACCATTATAACCCTAGTATTGATTATACAGCACCATTATAACACTAGTATTGATTATACAGCACCATTATAAACCTAGTATTGATTACACAGCACCATTATAACCGTAGTATTGATTACACAGCACCATTATAGCCGTAGTATTGATTACACAGCACCATTATGACCGTAGTATTGATTACACAGCACCATTATAACCGTAGTATTGATTACACAGCACCATTATAACCCTAGTATTGATTATACAGCACCATTATAACCGTAGTATTGATTATACAGCACCATTATAACCCTAGTATTGATTATACAGCACCATTATGACCGTAGTATTGATTACACAGCACCATTATAACCCTAGTATTGATTATACAGCACCATTATAACCCTAGTATTGATTACACAGCACCATTATAGCCGTAGTATTGATTATACAGCACCATTATAACACTAGTATTGATTACACAGCACCATTATGACCGTAGTATTGATTACACAGCACCATTATAACCGTAGTATTGATTACACAGCACCATTATAACCCTAGTATTGATTATACAGCACCATTATGACCGTAGTATTGATTACACAGCACCATTATAGCCGTAGTATTGATTACACAGCACCATTATAGCCGTAGTATTGATTACACAGCACCATTATAACCCTAGTATTGATTACACAGCACCATTATAACCGTAGTATTGATTATACAGCACCATTATAACCCTAGTATTGATTACACAGCACCATTATAACCCTAGTATTGATTACACAGCACCATTATAACCCTAGTATTGATTACACAGCACCATTATAACCCTAGTATTGATTACACAGCACCATTATAACCGTAGTATTGATTATACAGCACCATTATAACCCTAGTATTGATTACACAGCACCATTATAACCGTAGTATTGATTACACAGCACCATTATAACCCTAGTATTGATTACACAGCACCATTATAACCCTAGTATTGATTACACAGCACCATTATAACCGTAGTATTGATTACACAGCACCATTATAGCCGTAGTATTGATTACACAGCACCATTATAGCCGTAGTATTGATTACACAGCACCATTATAACCCTAGTATTGATTACACAGCACCATTATAACCGTAGTATTGATTACACAGCACCATTATAACCGTAGTATTGATTATACAGCACCATTATAACCCTAGTATTGATTACACAGCACCATTATAACCCTAGTATTGATTATACAGCACCATTATGACCGTAGTATTGATTACACAGCACCATTATAGCCGTAGTATTGATTACACAGCACCATTATAGCCGTAGTATTGATTACACAGCACCATTATAACCCTAGTATTGATTACACAGCACCATTATAACCGTAGTATTGATTATACAGCACCATTATAACCCTAGTATTGATTACACAGCACCATTATAACCCTAGTATTAATTACACAGCACCATTATAACCCTAGTATTGATTACACAGCACCATTATAACCCTAGTATTGATTACACAGCACCATTATAACCCTAGTATTGATTATACAGCACCATTATAAACCTAGTATTGATTATACAGCACCATTATAACCCTAGTATTGATTATACAGCACCATTATAACCCTAGTAATGATTATACAGCACCATTATAACCCTAGTATTAATTATACAGCACCATTATAACCCTAGTATTAATTATACAGCACCATTATAACCCTAGTGTTAATTATACAGCACCATTATAAACCTAGTATTAATTATACAGCACCATTATAACCCTAGTATTGATTATACAGCACCATTATAACCCTAGTATTAATTATACAGCACCATTATAAACCTAGATGGATCAATTGATAACATTCAGTTCGCTTTTTTACACTTTAATCCAACATTTCAGTGAGATTCACCCACCGTTTTCAAGGTTACACAATAAATTAACAAAATGTAAATAACATCCATCTTGCTGTATTGACAATGACAACACCATTCAGTGTGAAACAAAATCAAGATTGCCCTGTATCCCTTTAAAATAATCATTCGAGGACTTACTGTTGTTACATGTATATAACTGAAAAAATCTGTTATTATCTGAAAATATAGTTGTTGCTGTGACCTTCCACCAACTGACTGTACCCAAAATCAACAGAGGATGTTGGCTGGTACTGAGGATTATGTGTAATAAATGTAAAGATACTGTAGTAAGTTGCTAGTTATTGCACAGAAAGCGTTTTTCATGACTGGGTCACAGTGACCTTAAACCTACTAACTCTAAAATCACACCTTGACCTTTGACCCCTAAATTAATTGAAGTATCCTCTCACCATGGACAGACTACCAGTAACGTTCATAGGGGTGGGTACAAATCAAGCGGACAATGTTTTTCTTGATCTGGCCAAGGTGACCTTGACTTTTGACATATTGAACTCCAAAATCAGTAGCGTTCCTCCTCTCACCAAGCACAGTTCAATGGTAAAGTATCATGAGTTTGGCTATGGTGTGGACGACGCATTTCCGAATCGGGTCATGACATGGCCTGATCTTCACCCCCAAAATCAAAAGTCGTCCTTCTCTCACTAAAGAAAGTCCATCTGTGATGTCTCACGATGGTGGCTACAAATTTTAATAAAAGTCAGACCGACAAGGTTGTTCATGATCAGGTCATGGGGACCTTAACCTCCAATAATCAATAGGGTTCCTTCTCTCACCAAGACAGTCCACATCATCTGATTACCATTAAAGGTTGAAAAGTTATTGTGCGGAACATATTTTTTCTTCTGACAGGTGGATGGACAGAAAGACCAAATCAGAAGTACACCCCATAAATTTCGTTTCATGAGTATAATAAAGTATTGCGTATAAAATATTTTCTGACTCACTTTGCTGCAACTCTGTGCAGTACATTTTGCCTGGTACTAAGGTCTTAAATCGAGCAATTTAAACTAAACATATATAACATGTAGTTAGAATTTATTTCCAAAAAAACAATATAAGCTTTGGTAACAGGCTCAGTGTGTGTATATATACAGATTATGCTTTTTAGAATTATATTTATTAACATCAGGTAGTTATTTTTATTATATTAGAGGGCTGTTCAAATATTACCTGGACATTTTTAATAGTTAAAAATCAGTAATTAAATAATCTGGCAATAAAGGTCTGCATTTTCCCTTTCATATCAGTAAATATTATAAAGTTATTTGAAACAGATTTCAAGAAATACGAGTTTTTACAATCCCACTGTAGCCGCCACAGAGCACCTCATAGATCATAAGAGAATTTGATCGAGTTAATCATAAATATTCTAAACTAGCGCTAGGATTTTATACCCTTTAGCCAAATCTGGGCTTTACCTAAAAATTTCTTTAGCCAGATAAAAATGTCTTTAGCCAGACTTTTACCGAGATATTTTGTAAATTAATTGAAGGCGCTAAAGTCTAGTGTTTGCCTACACATTAAAAAGTAAGTTAAAAGAGTATGCTTTAGGCCACAAAAAATTAATTACCTGGTTCTCAGACCACTTTTTCTGAGAAGAGATGCGGGCACTGCGGGCGCTGCGGGCGCCGCGGGCGCATTTTTTTTTACAATTTTTCAGTGGTCAACAGATACGCGGGCGATTTTTTTTATCCAAACTTTAATTCCAATACATGTATTGATGCAAAATATCTCGAAATACATGTGCAATAACTAGTTGGATCAGCTCATCTCTATTGTCGATCATTACCTTATCATTTCTTCCCGACTTATGCTTCTTTCAATCACAATAAGTCCTTATATTTGTATTAGATCAAATATTAACATGTAGGGTATCAATATTTCCATATCAAATGCATGCTGCATTCTGCTTATTGAGTGCTTATAATTAAAACTTGAGTTGCACAATATTCAAAACTTTTTAAAAATTGTATTTAATTTAAGTTAATGCATATATTGGAGTCTGTGACTCAGTTTTTGGCTATTTCCTGTTAACAGGGGTTCCAAAGAAGCTAGAAAGATTGTGTTGCATTGTGAGACAAAATTCGGAAATGCTACATACATGGTGTATGTACAGAATAAGTAATAAAAGCCAATTCATTCTAAAATTGAACCAATATTTTTTAGTAATCGCACCTTTTGTATTGACTCTTGTTTCATGTTGATTGAACAATCAAACATAAAATTGTCAAAATTTACAGACAACCGATCAAACACGTTCACACCTGCCATTGTTCCAGTTTACGCTAGTATGCGTACAACTAATTAGTGGACACTCCACATTTACCAGTGATCGTAAAGTTCAAAAAGACCGTAGGCCTTCAAACAAAGCACCTCTGGCTGATTAATTCTTAAACAGTGTCACACTTCATGCACTTTCTGTTTTGATCAGCCATTTTGGCCGTAAGACGGCGCCATGTTATTTGATGTTTTACCCAGCTCAAGAATGCAATTAAATATATGGATAATATTGAGCGCGGGGGCACAAACTAGTTGACTGAAAACAAGAGGCGGAACATTGGGAGGCGTCTATCGCACATAAACACTGCGATAATTAGTTATCAGACCAAATTGATTGTCGCTAATGGTTAACCCGAGCCTAGATATTTGAAGTATTTAGAAAACAAATAGCATAGTCGTTCCAAAAGGCATATTTTTTTAATATATATAGATCTGTATTCTAAATTTATTAACACGTATGTTTTGAAGAAATAGGTAAGATTTTAATTAAGCTTTTATATTTCATTTTTGTATTCTCTTCAGGGCTCCGGAAATATGGTTGCCCGACGCCCCGGGCAAGTGGATTTTGAGTGCGGGCAGGTTTCTTTCGTAAATCTGGTTGTCCGTCACTTGCCCGATGGACGTTTCATTATTAGATAAAAATCAAGGGGAAATTTGCCTGGACTGTGAAGTTTGCAGATAATTGCGTAGCAATTAACCACCCGTCGCTTTCGCCGCGAGCAATTACTGATGTCATAAAACTGACCTGTTAAAACTGACCTGTTTTATTCGTTATTGTTTAATCCCTCCCACTTGACAGTTTATCAGAATTTGATTGGCCGAGGAACGCTTGGGGTGCCAATCTTCAATTGAAGACACGCGGTCTTTAGAATTCGTGTACCGTGTGAAACATACCCCCGTAACGAGCCCCTCTATGCAGGAAGTAAATCACGCGCCAGATTAGTGTGAAATGCACATCAGTGTGTAGATGGTGTTGTCGCTTATTATGTCGGTCGGTGTGTCGTAGGTAATATTCTGTTCAATAATTAAAAATCATGACGCAACACTTGACCTAGTACTGTATCCATGCTATCCAATCAAATAACAAATGTATTTTTTATCAGCCAATGAAACAACTCCCGTTCACTACCACGTGGTAAAGTGAAACAATGGCGATTCAATCATCAAACCAATTTGTAAACAAGTAGGGCAATTAAACGATTATGGCAATTTGACGGCGTTGTTTGATGAGCAAAGAGACTATCGACGCATGTCGCTATCGATGCATGTCTTAATGAATAGATGTGCATCTGTTTTTATTTCAAAATGCCATGTTTGTTTTGAATGAATCTGAGATCAATGACGGAATGGCGTGTTTTTGTTTTGAACTTCAAGTTTGCCATTGTATCCTAGATGTGCTTCGACCTTGGCTAATTTCGATAATTATTCGAAGAATTTCAATAATTATTCGAAGAATTTCAATTTGGCATCTCAAAGGTATTAACAGAAAAACGACTACAGTACCAGTCAGATTTAGGCATAAACCGTGCTAATAATTTCCAACACAGAATATTTATCTACATGAATTATATAACGAAAGTGAAAGTAGGAAAAAAGTTCTGTTTGACCTAATGCATCATTCTTTTTATCTGGTGTAGTCTTAACAAAAGCAATAGTAGAAAAAAGTTTTGTTCAACCTAATGCATCTTTTTATCTGCCTGCCCTTTTGTAATTACTGCACTAGGAGCAAGCATCTTGTACATCTTAATTCCATAGGCATTAGAGTCTACCAATTTGGTACCTGGGGTTCATCAGTGATATTATATCCTCGGGGTATCCCCACTGACACCCCACTCCCCCTCTCCCACCGGTGGAGGAAAACATTGATATGTGCATAATGGTTACAACCTATAGCTTTGATCCTTCATAATTTAAGTCATTAATTTTACAACGAAATTATGTAAACAATTATGACAAAAAAAACAACAGTGAGACAAAAGGATTGAACTTAGCGTGCGGTCTCGACGTAGCTTAATTTTGGGGCAAGTGACATTTTGGGCAGGGCAAGTGGATTTTGAAAATCTACTTGCCCTGGGCAAGTGGATTTTCAAAATATTTCCAGACCCCTGCTCTTTTTTGTTTTTATTAAAAGTGAATATTTTTTAATAATATTTTAGTGCTCCGTGCTTTTTTCTGCTGTCGTAAATTTCAACGTAAAAGCGCGAAAGAGTGTGTCTACTTATCTATATTTATCACAGTTCTCCTTTTTCAATATTTATATATTCCTTATTGAAATTTTGGAATACCAGTGACAATTCTACACCAGTTTTGTGAATTTCTGCTCATGAATTTCCTTTCATTTAGCCATTCCCGAAAATCAGTTATAAAATAATGATGTCACATTTTGGACTTGTCTGTAGATGGATTTCTCGTCCAAGTCTTGGTGTCAAATTTCAGTTCAAATTATTTGATATCTTATGATTTGTATTACAAAGTATATGAATCTTAAAGGTTTATGTCAAAAGATAAATCGGAAAAAAATCCGCGTAGTATTTGAACAGCCCTTGTATAAAAAAATATCAATATTAGTTATAACTGTCGATCAAATGTGTCCTTTCGATTAGTTTGCCCAAAAGTGACGCAAGTGAAAAAGTGGTCAGGACAAGTGACTTTTTAAGAGTCACTTGTCCTAAAAAATGGCTGAAACAGTTATGCAGTCTTGGAAGCACTATCATCCATTACAAAACACTATGGTTGTCCATTTTCTCTGATTTCTGATAAGGAACATCCACTGATTTAAGGCCGAGTGTTTTTCCGAATTGGTGATGCTTTTCTGGAGAGGCTCTATATACTTAACCTTGACCAACACATGGCGTGAACCCTCTGCATTTACCCATCGCCTCCTTAATCTTCCCACAACACGAACTCCAGGATCTGTACCTTAGGAGTCGAACAGTACAAAACAGAATGTTAATAAATGCCGAAACAGTTTGTTTATTTAGCAAGTTCTTGTTTTCTGTCTTGTGACCAGACATGGGTTAATCTCCACAACCCACTGTTCAGTCTTCATCCTCTTCTTCATTTTCATCCATCCCTGGCGCACCACCCGCATTCACCACTTGTGCCAAGTCTCCACTCCCTGATTTTAATCGCTCTCCTGAAATTTGTATACACAAGTTTTATAAATATTGCAGAAGCAGGGAGATACGTTTTATCAAGCAGACATAATATGCAAGCAGTGTAATCACCCCCAACGTCACTCAGTGACAATATGCAAATCTCCATTTCATCTTGTTTAATACTATTTATGAAAATCCACAAAAAAACTATAGGAGGTTGTCATGTTACAAGGGAAGTAACTCTGCCCCATTTTTTGTACTAGAATGTTGCAGTTGCATACCCACTCAGTAATATTACAAATATTTAAATTTGAAATTTTACGAAAAATCTGCAGAGAAATGTAGGAGAAGTTGAGGAGAAAATTTGAGATACAATCATGTCCAAATGTGGGCAATAACTGTGAAAGATTATCTTACGAGAATGCCACTACAAGATCACCATAACAATATGAGAATCTCCATTTGAAATGGTCACAGGGTAGTAACTTGGTGAAAAATCATTCAACCAATCAATATGGACATCATAAATTTTAAATTCCTGAAGTTTCTAGAAATTCCATTGAAAAACTAAAAGAGTAGGTAGGACAAACTTTGTGACAGGCAAGACAGATGGATGTAGACAGACAGAAGGCACAACAGCAATGGGTCTTACCCAATATAGAGGCAGAATACTCACTTATCAGTTCAGCTATAGCTCTCTGTGTGCGTCTTTCCAGCTTCTCCAACTTCTTTGCCACATCTCTTTTCAGGTCCCAGTCAGGTTTTCTCGGAGCTAGGTTGATTAAATCCTGATGAAAAAAACATTGAACTTGAAATTATCAACATCAAAGTTTCTTAAACACTGACAAGTGAAGTCAGTCACAACGTTCATTTAAAACAACTCTATGTACTGGGTTTCAACTAGTTTGACTTTTCAAGTGAGAAGGTGTCAATTCTTACGGATGGTGGGAGGTATACAGTACTGGTTCTACCCAGGAAAATGGGGTGGTCTGCCTCTACCACAAAAAAATCAGTTGTCATATATTATTATAATTATACTGCCTAAACTGTGCTAAAAAGTGAGATGTCAATTCTTACGGATGGCGGGAGGTATACAGTACTGGTTCCACCCGGGAAAATGGGGTGGTCTGCCTCTACCACAAAAATATCAACCATCATATATACTGCCTAAAACTGTGCAAAAAATGAAGTAAACACAATTCAAACATTTTACAACATTTTACAACTTGTCAGCCAACCAGTCTGTGTCTGCATGCAGGTCATGCTTTGCAAAGGCATTTAATTTTTACTACATGTACTAGTAGATATATCTAATATAATATAGTTTGCAAGAATCTTTCTCACGAGGGAATTATTTTCTGTATCATGACAATGTTAATTAAACTATATATTATATATTTTGAGATGAATTTCTTTCCAATCGTCAATATTTTTACACCAGTTTGCCTTTTTACACCAGTTTGCATGAGAACGTCAAGACGACGTTACGTCATACAAACAAAACAAGTGCAACCAGAACTCTTCGTTAATTTCCATAATCAGTATTTCTTAGTGGCGGAATATGACGAAGACGTCCGTAAAACAATCGGAATGTCATTTGGCGTTCCCGTCACTGACGGAAAAGGTCGAGTGGGATATATCTAGCAGTAGAACAAACGAGTAGATATAGCTTTTTTATTACCAGTATTTCCTATACAAATCACAGACAAATATATAATATAGAGAGTTAAGAAAATCATGCAGACCACCTTTTACAATTACTGGGTTCACAAATGATGCTAAATGATAGAAGAATTTCTTGGAAAATTATACTGTGGAAAATTATCGTTTTGCGGTGCTAAAAAAATCTTTAGCTAGCTTTAGTGAGCACTATTAAACTTCAAATTAATACCCAAGTGCTTCAGTTATAAGCCAAGTTCAGAAGTACAAAGACACACTATTCACAAAGGACTGGTGCTAAAGAAAGCATAATTTTATTTTAGTTACACTTACAACTTCGTCAGCAACCGTAACTGTCTTAGCTGCCTCAATTTGTGTCTGTATTTTTTCGGTTACTGAAAAATAAAATTAGACTGTTTAGTTGCATGCTTGAAACTTAAGAAAATATATTATAAACTTCCAATGAAGCTGTAATTAATTTAAATCTGACGTTAGGTCTGGATTTTATAATTATTATTATAAATTTTGGTAATTTACATACGTGTATTTGTTTTTCTTAAGATATTGTATGATCACATAGGTATATGGCTTACTGATTTTGAAATAAAGTGCTTCTTTATATTTTTGTTTTTCTTAAGACAGAATAACTGGAATAGGATTTTACAAATTGTCAACAAATCATATAAAATGAGATGGAGATGACATAAAGTTTCCGATCAGATGTATGCTTCCTCCATGGCAAACCCACCTGGGGCAGAGGTCTGTAGCTTTAAAGCTAAGCCCTATCCACTGAGATACCGAGGCTGCTTTCTCAAGACAGCAACAGCTGGGTTAGATAACAGATACCATATATTTAACAAATAATGTATGGTGCTGGGGTCCATATGCAAGTTTATGGACTGGGCAGTCAGACCTAGAATGTTATATGGACCAAAGCGAAGCTGAGGTCCATATAACGTTCTAGGTCTGACTGCTCAGTAAATGAACTTCATATGGACCGAAGCACCATACATTATTTGTTATATTATACCGAATCTGACCAACAAATTAAATCAATACTTTTTACGATTTATTTTGACGTAATTTTTTTCACACGTCTGTTAATATAGCCCGGTCAATATGCAACTTTATGGACCAGATGACGTCACATTAAACAAAGAGTGGAATATGCAAATGAGGTATAATATTACCGTGTATAGTGCACATCCATGTATTATGCGCACCCCAGGCCTTCTTATAGGTCAAACCTGGGTAAAAAATGTTGTTTCTGTGTATAATAGCTAATATCAAGAGAAGTGTTTTTTTCCCAGGGAGATTTTTTATAAATCATCAATGACACTTGACACGCAAATAATCTCTTCATTGTTTGGGTATGAAATCCAGTGCATTCCTTAGATTGTGACATTTACATCAAGATGAGGTAGTGCTATTACCATCAGCAGGTTTGGTGAGTGGCAGAGAGCTGTCCTTGAGACTGTCATCTACAGGTTTGTAACTCCGAAACACTGGTCTGTAATAAACACAATATCGTAAGTTCTATATGCATTTAACATAATAATAACAAAAAAAAGAAAATTAATATTGTCAAAAAAGAAAAAAACTTATACAATTTCTGTTGGTATATGATTTTTAAAACTATTAATTAAAATGCAACACCTGTAGAGCCGATATGCATTGAACTTTCGATAAGCCAAAAATCTATTGATACAGGTACCATACCCGGTATTTGGGAATACATCGTTGTTTCATAACCAAAAAGTATAGGAAACATGGGTACCGTAAATCAATGATGCAGAAACGAAGAACAATGTATACCTGACCCTAGCCTAATAAATTGGCTCCTATGCAGTTTTTTTTTATTATTCTGACGTTCTATGTAACTGCATATTGATGCTCGCCAATACGAAAAATTTCAAAAGAGCATTAAACGTGTATTTTAACACACTAACCTGACCCAAATGGTGAGGGAAATTTATGCAATGAATAGTAAAAAGTATAAAAATAAATCAGGAAAACGGGTGTGTACTTGACTTTTAACTACATACATATACTATAAGACTTTCTCTTCTTCGCTCTTTAAATGGGTTGATGTACTATTTTCAAACAGTATTTATTTAATAGGGCTCTGAAAATTCAAAAACTTGGAAAAAACTGAAAGAATGATCAAAATCCCATTAAAAACAAAGGAGATATGACCTATTGAAAATTTGCAAAGAACATAAATGGAGGCGGCCATCTTTGAACGATGACGTCATCGTGCAATTTTACCATATATGGCGTACTGACATTAAAGTGAAGATAATCACTGCAAATGGAATAAAAACAAATATACAGATGTAAAATGTATAAATTGTATGGTTATTTTTCATTTGCAGTGATTTTCTTTGCGTTAAAA
Organism: Cyrtodaria siliqua; assembly: GCA_037043455.1. NCBI lineage: Eukaryota > Metazoa > Mollusca > Bivalvia > Adapedonta > Hiatellidae > Cyrtodaria > Cyrtodaria siliqua. The sequence goes on along the minus strand of JAWPHD010013860.1, from coordinate 33,456 downwards.
TACATTTTGTCAATATGCCATATACGGTAAAAAGATGGCAGCCTCCATTTATATTTCTTTGCAACTTTTCAATGGATCATATCTCCTTTATTTTTCATGGCATTTTGATAATTCTTGTTTGAAAATAGTGCATCAACCCCTTTAAGTTTTCCATTATACCTTTGTAATGAAAGCCGGTGGAGAAATGGCACTGTACTACAAATGGCATCATTGTCTTTAAAAATAAATTATTTTCAATCTGAGTTTTAAATTTCAAAACATGATGATTCTTAAATATTCCAGTGTTTTTATATCTGTATATTATACGGTTATTAAATATTCCCAAATATGGTCGTCGTGTCTAACTATTTCTATCGATTTATCGTTTATAGAGTTGTTAATGTTTATCTGCAAAAAAGGAATGATAATGTTACATTTAAATAATAATTTGAACAATATTTTACAGAATTGTATAAGCCATATACCGATAGAAAGTGTAATACTTGTCAAATTATTATTTAAATGTAAACCCTAAACGGCAGTGCGTTTTAAGAGTAATTTCAAAAAATATGTTTTTCAACCTTTTTTGAGAAAAAAATCCCCTCCAAAAAAAAAAGAAAGGTTGTTTTTTTGTGTTTTTTTTACTTTTAAATGTTGTTTCTTAGTAGACCATCCATAAAATGTCCATCAAACATGTTCTTGAATTTAATATTAAATTGAAGACTGAGACTTAATACATATAAAAAATACTATGTCTTCTTTATTTTAACTCTGTCAGAATTTCCCCTTTTTCCAATTCACGTCGAATTTTTCACCCTCTATACGGCCCCGACACCCTTCCCACAAAGGTGAAAAAAAACACTGAACGGTCATGCGCAGATGACAAATATCTAAAAATAGCTCCACCATGTTGTTTTATTTTTACTATTCAAACATCAATGGTATAAATGAATTCTGGGCTTTGTGAAGCTAAGCGGATGGCAACGGCACCTGAATCTGCAAAATACTCACCAGGGTTCCAATTAGGCCTGGAATTTAGAAGTGACTTCTCCCTCCAAAGAAAATAGAGAGAAGTGACAGAGACATAAACTAGGGAGAAGTGAGGTAGACACAATTTTTTAAGCGTGCAATCAGACTCGGTTATTGTTAATTATTAATTGATACATGTAAGTACATCATACTGGTTATAAACTTTTGATTATTAATGTTATAGCTAAATGCAGTTTCACAGTTAAGAAAAACAAAAGGAATGACAGATCTGAATTAATATAAATATACTGCATGAATCTTTATTCATTCATCTTTCTATCAATTTGTATGGAGAACTATGCTTATTCCCTATGTATGGCCTTTGTGAACAAATGTGTTTTGTTTCCACATTTGTTTTAGCTAAACACAACAAGGTACAGATTTTCTGATGTTAAAATTCAATTGTATCTAATAAACATGATAAAAAAAGTTCCTCCATCCGAAATTATGTACCTATCCGAACTACCATGACACTGCACTTTTCCAGACGTAAAATATCGCTGAAAATTCAGTAGAAATACTGTCAATTACTTTTTTCATGCATTAATTTGTTTTGAATGCCAAAAGGTCATCTTATCTAAAAATTAAGAAAATGCAACTCTAATTATGATTCGGTGGTATCATATTAATCACCTCAGGTCAATTACTTCAACTTGTTTTGATCATGTTTTCAATCAAATGTCAACCATATTATTAATACGCATTAATAGGACTGTAACGGAAGCTACAATTGTTTAGCTATATGCAATCTCATTGGATCTATATGCAATCTCATTGGATGAGGCGTATGTATTCCGTGTAGTCTACTTTGTAAACAAGAATGGCGAGGCGTGAACTTTGCCTCGGGCAATATCATAACAGTAGGCAAGCATTCTCCCTGCGGGGTTTCCACTGTGATCGACCAAAACAATTAATATAATCCCTTCCCAGCAACGTCTACGCCTGTCCTGAGACATAAACAAAATAGTCAATTAACGGTTGGTTTCACTTTGCTTGAGTGTCAAAAAACGTGAAATGGTCAGTCTGACCATGCTGACAGAGATTTAAACTTCGCCTTGGGCTGGAAAAATAGTGAAGTGACGGGGAAAGGGAGACATTGTGGGTAACTAGAAAGACCGGAATACACCGAATCACCGGAATACACCGAAATACATATAATAAAGGCATTATTTATGTAAATAATGGATAATAAATGATTATTTATGATTTAAATAGTAATATATCCACACAGAAGAATGATTTATGTGTTTGGGGGCTTATATACGCACACTAGTCACCACTATATACTTATCTCCCTTGAAGGAAAACATCATAATGCACAAGTTTCTTATTTATGCTTGCACAGACTGGCATAAAAATACAAATAAGTATTTAAATATTTTAATAATACATTTATTACAAGCACATGTAAGCGTATAGATCAATCATAATGTTGTTGTTTAACAATTTATAAAGCAAATAATTGACATAAGTCAAAACATCAAGCATGCGTTTTAAAGTACAGATAGCACTACCACACATCTAAACACATGTATAAGATGGACGTTCGGAGGAAATAATGAGAATATGTTTGAATAACAGGTTATTATTAAAGAGTAACATACGAATGTTTATTGATAAAAACCATAGCATCTGTAAAGTGCAAGTAAATTGTATAAATTTTTAGAAATTGCAAGTAAGTATATAAATTCTTAGATTATAGATATATGTAAAATTACACCGAGTTGACATATTCAACAATAGTCTATACAGCAACATCAATAAAATGTAAAATTTGAAAGTTTATAAACCGGTGTAATAGTATTGTTATACAGTATAATACATTTCAAAAACTTCGTATATAGACCCGAAATGTTAATTTGAAATATACAGTGCGTTCCAGTTTGTTGACGATGTGCTGGTTGCGGTCGTGCTGGTTGCGTCATATATCGTACTACAGTAAGCTGCTACATACAAATATATACAAACTGAAAAGTATTGTTAAAAAAAACACGTTGAAAGTTTTCAAAACGAACAAAATATAAGTTAATGTTCCAGTGTTTTTGAGATAAGATAAAGACAACTTATTTATATTACAAATATAACATAAGTTTTATGAAGTGACAGTCACACGCACACATATACTGACACTGAAACGCACGCACGCACGCACACACACAAAATATACACAAACTGCTTGACCTATATGAGTATTCACTCACGTACACACGCGCGCGCACACTAACACATTATAAAGTAATCTCCAGTGCTTGATTATATGGACAGTTAGCAGTCACAAATGTATTGAATACAGTGCAATACCACCTCGCCAGAGGCATCCAAACAGGGCTTCACGGTGTATGCACTGCAACGATACATGAAAGGGCTGTGACAACTACATGGTTAATCTTCATTTTTGGTTTCTTTCCGTGAACCGTCAATGTCCTTACGTTTATATTACGTTTCTTTTGACCTGATTTTTTACCGTCTGTCCTTGGTGCGACTACAGTAGATTTTCCGTCAGCTGAAGTTGCGTATGTAGCACCATTGGCCAAATAACGGCGATAGCGGTTGAACAAATTCGTCCGTTGCTGGTCGGTCATTGATAACCAGTTAGTCTTTGAGGTCTGGTACTGTTTGTGTGTAGACGCTAGGCGATATTCGCCGGTCCCGATCAGTGCACCACGCAAGTCTGTGAACTGTCCATTGAACAACTCATTGACTAATCGAACAAATTCTGTCAAACCTTTAGTCTTCCATTCTACAGTCTGCTTCAGGATATGATTGACTGACTCGCAATTGTTATTGGTCCAGTTGCGTTCAATCATGTGTAATCTAGTCGGTTAGTTAACCTTAACTTTTAAATGTCCATTCAGTCTTTTTTGGAAGTACTGCACAAATTTCATGGATATATTTGTACAGTAAGATTCGAGTTGGTCGCATTTGTTTTCAAAGCAAATGCTATCCATTGCATGTGTAATGCCGTCATCACCAAATATTTTGTTCAAGATGACCTTGCGTTCCTGCAAATTTACACCGTCATCAGTCAGGTGGTGTCTAGCGTTTCCTTTTAAGTCTCTCGTGCATAGAACATAGAGTCGATTCAGGGAATTCAGTGGTAATGGCCTTCACGAACTCTTGGTCGTCATCCACGCCGATTACAAGTTTCGTTAAATTTGACCCCAATAGTTTCAATTTCATATTTGTGTTTGTCGTAGATTTGTTGCAGTCCTGTCGGTCTGGTTACCTCGTCATGTTTTTATTTTAGATTGTTATAAATTAGATGCGGTTTTTGTTTAACTTTAAAAGAAACCTGTCATAATTTATTTATAATAGAAATACATTTTCAACCTGGTCTTAGCGGCCGGGTCTTAGCCACTGATTGTTTCGTAATATCAAAGAGGTGGTAATTGTTTCTCTGAGCCACAAAGACAACCAGGGACAGGAGTAGTGGATTAAGAGGATAATGCCAATTTGTTAAAATTGTATTGTATTAAATTTTAAAACAAACATTATTTGTTACTGAATAATAAAGACTATGAATTAATAATTTATTAAATACAAGCTATTTAATACATTGAACATTAATTGTTGACAAAATATTATTTTTGATGCTATACATGTATATTCTACACAATATGTATTTTACTGTTTACGCTTATCTCTGATCATAATGATGCAGTATCAATCAGCGGCCTCAATCAGCTATAATAAAAACACTAAATGTTTGTACAAGAATAAATTCATTTATTTCAATGACTTGTGCATTATGATGTTTTCTTTCAAGGGAGATAAGTATGTAGTATTGCTATAGATGTATGACTAGTGTGCGTATATAAGCCCCCAAAACACATAAATTACTCTTCTGTGTGGATATATTACTATTTAAATCATAAATAATCAGTTATTATCCATTATTTACATAAATAATGCCTTTCATACATGTATTTCGGTGTATTCCGGTGATTCGGTGTATTCCGGTCTTTCTAGTAACCGGACATTGTCTCTTGTGTCACCCTCCAGTGTGAACCCTGCAGTCATATCCTTCATGAAGATCATAGGAAGGGCATCATACAATTTGAGGCATTGTAAACATATCCAGGAGCATCTTTTTTCATTCTGTCTAACCATATCAGGTATAAAAACATAGTAGGGGCCGAGGTGACCAGGGGCCGTGTTGCACATCACTGAGGCACCTGTGACCTGTGTCAGTGTGTGTACAGAGATGAATTACGTTTTAAAATATGTATATACGGTATCCTACTTAGGTAATTTAATCTTTTCTTCAGCTTCTGATGTGTCGGGAGTCTCGCTGTCGCCGCTAAATGCAGACTTATTGCGAAGATTCTTCAACCTTTCTTTTCTTTTCAGAGCTTCGTTTTCCAATGTTCCAACGGCCGCCATGCTTGTTGTGATGTCGTGAGAAAAGCACCTTTATAATAAACGATTATTTTACTAGGTGTAAAACCACCAATTCTTTTTCTCCCTATTGAAACCTCCGATACTGCACACAATCAGTTCATATTATCACGGCAGCCTCTATTCAAACTGACGTCATTTCGAATTTTTCAAATAGTATCTATCGAGGGCGAGAATGGCCTCGATTCAGTACCCCAAGGTTGTTTATTGGGCCCAATTATTTTTTAGCTTTATATCAACGACGCTCTGGATAACATCAAAAGTAAAAAGGCCGCCCAGCAACTTAATATTTTAAAAAGAATAGGAAAAAAAACTAACTAAATTAAATCTGGGATGATAATTAAAATATATAAAGCCCTGATTAAATAGGCTTACTATCTTTCACACTTTTATTTTGTCAAATTTTATTTTTTGCCCCCTGTCCAGGCACTTTTGCTCGGAGGGAATACAAAGAAGATTGAAAAAAATACAGGAAAGCTTTAAGATTTGTCTACAATAACTATACTGGTAACGTATATATAAAGCCTACTTACAATAAGGCGAAATTGCCAAGACGTACTCGTATAATGGCCATAGAAACATTTAAAATTGTAAATGGTATGGCACCTCCTGTGTTATCAAATTTACTTAAATACTTAAAAAGCGTGAAAGCACTAATAACTTTAGATATTTTAATATTTTACAGGTACCTCAGATCAACTCCAGTACGTATGGGAAAAACTCATTTAGATATGCAGCTCCAGTGCTGTGGGACTCATTACCTAAGGAATTCAGAAAATGTATAAATTTCAATCCTATCTATCTATCTTTACATCCTGCCACACGCCTTCACAGGCATAATCGGGCAGCTGCGCGTCGTGTCTAATTAGTAGAAAAGTAAAGAAAAGCATTATTTAGACAAGGGTAAAAATAGTGTAAGACATGTTAAAAATAGAACGATAAGATAAAAGAAGGTTAAAAACAATCTCATGATGTTTATGGTTTGGTGTGCTGGAGCTGACTAACTGCAAGCTTGAATGAATCAAAGTCTTGCAGTAGTACAACATCTGCAGGTAGCGAGTTCAACTGTACTATAGTAAGGGGAAAGAATGAATACTTGTAATAATCAACCCTTGTGTGATTCTGCTTGAAAGACATAGAATGACAATATTTGGATACTCTATTATTAGCTTCAAAATAATGAGGTATAGTGATGGCGACCAACTCATGAATCATTTTGTAAAGGAGGCATAGACGCGCATCTGCCCGGCGCTGTTGTAAGGTTCTCCAACCCAATTTATCTAGCATCTCAGTTACACTAGAATAATGAGAAAAATCATTCGTGGTCCAGCGTGCAGCACGTCTTTGGACTTTTTCAAGTTTGTCTATATTGGACTTAGTGTGTGGGTCATAGATTGTACTTAGATCGAAATCGGGTACTATCATGCCACTTTTTAAAAAGGGAAACTCTAATGAATCGTCTAACTATAGACCAATTGCACTCTTAAGTTGCGTTGGTAAGTTAATGGAAAGGGTTGTGTATAAACACATATACAATTTTTTCATTAGAAATAACATTATATATAAACTACAATCTGGTTTTTTAAGAGGTCATTCAACTGTACACCAGTTAATCGATATCTACCATCAAGTTTGTCTAGGTATCGATTCGGGTCAATTCACATGCATGGTCTTTTGTGATGTTTCGAAAGCCTTTGATAGGGTCTGGATCAAAGGACTCCTTTTTAAACTGAAACAGAGCGGTGTAAATGGTGACGTTTTGAAATGGATAGAAAGTTACTTAACTGGTCGTACACAAAGAGTTTTCTTAGGTTCAAGTATGTCCAGAAGTCAAGCAACAACAGCTGGGGTTCCTCAAGGTTCTGTGCTAGGCCCCCTATTCTTTTTGATTTTTATTAACGACATAGCAGAACATTTGTTAAGTATCACTCGTATATTTGCAGATGATACATCACTAGCATTCACCGCGTCAAACATATCTGATATTGAGGGTATTCTAAATCATGACTTATGTGTTATTTCTGACTGGTCAAAACAATGGTTAGTTGACTTTAATCCTAATAAAACTGAAGCTATTTTATTTACGCTTAAGAAAAATATACCGTTTCCCTCTCTAGTGTTTAACAATACTAATGTCACATTTGTAAGTCATCACAAGCACTTGGGTCTTACACTAAGTAGCGACGGAAAATGGCATGAACATGTTAATTGTGTAATAAACTCATCTTCTAAGGTTCTAGGAATGATGAGAAAAATTAAGTTTACAGTCAACAGAAAAGCGCTTAACCAAATATACATTTCATTCTTACGGCCAATTTTAGAATACGGCTCATCTGTTTGGGATAGTTGCACTAACTATGAAAAAGATAATCTCGAAAAAATACAACACGAAGCCGCTCGTATTGTTACTGGGTTAACCCGATCTGTTTCACTTCGAAATTTATATAAAGAAATAGGTTGGCTTTCTCTTGAAGAAAGGCGTAAATATCAAAAACTTATCGTTGCTTATAAAATAAAAAAAGAATTTACCCCTGAATATTTAAATAATCTTTTCCCTGAAATTGTAGGACTTTCTACACCTTATAACTTAAGAAACCGTAACGATTATAATATTTTTAATACAAGAACAGAACTTTTCAGAAACTCATTTGTTCCATCATGTATTAATTTGTGGAATAATCTTCCCGAACACATTCGTAATTCTGATACACTTACTTCATTCAAAAGTCAACTAACTAACCATTGTTTTAAACCATCTAAAATACCTTGTTTTTACACAACTGGCTCTCGGTTTTTATCTGTTTTACATTCTCGTCTGAGAAACAATTGTAGTAATCTTAACTATGACCTATTTTTAAACAAATTAAGACCATCTGCAAGATGTGAGAACTGTGACCACGAAAGAGAGGATGCCGAACATTATTTTATGCAATGTTCTTCCTATAGAAATGAACGGCTTCTTCTCTTTCGTGTAACCCGTCATCTCCATCCTTTAAGCATTAATACGTTGTTACAAGGGAAAGATAGTCATTCAGACGAAGAGAACATTTTTATTTTTAAGCATGTTCAAACTTTTATGAAGGATACGAAACGTTTTGATAGGAACTAGATCTATATGTATTTCTTTTGATTCCGGACAGGAGGGGGACCAGGGATCTGTGTTGTCAAACAAACTCAGATAAATAGCATGACTTATGCTTTGAACAAACTTATTGCCATCTTATCCATTATATGTATATTATTTGTTGTTGGGGAGGGCCGAATCTAACGTTGGTATAACTTGTGGCCCAACCCCTTTGCTGTATTATGTAAAAAGCAATAAAATATGTTTAAAGTAAATAGATTGTACTGGCATATTCGAGTTGTGGACGAACTAAGGTTTTATAAGCGCATTCTCTGATCTTAGGAGACTTTACCTTAATGTTCCTCTTGACAAAGCCAAGGGAGCTGTTAGCCTTGGCTGTGATCCTGTTAATGTGAGTGTTCCATGATAGGTTACTGGTGATGTCTACACCGAGATAACGAGCATTCTCAGTTGCCTGTAGAACCTGTCCATGGAGCATGTACCTTGTGGGTTTGGCCGTTTTTGACCTAGTTATATGAATTACTTCGCACTTTGATGGGTTGAACTCCATATCCCACAAGGTTTCCCATCTTTCAAGTCGGTCAAGGTCGGTCTGTAAAGTCTGATTGTCTGTCCTTTCGTCGTTGATCGTGAGATATACAACTGTATCGTCTGCAAATAGCCTTACTTGTGAGGTAATATTTTCAGGCAGATCGTTTATGTAGGCAAGAAAAAGGATAGGACCCAAGACAGATCCTTGGGGTACTCCTGAAGTGACTTCAATTGTATCCGATTTCTCACCCTCAATGACAACAGTCTGTGTACGGTCACTGAGGAATGCTCTTATCCAGTGTAGAGTATTACCGTGGACTCCGTAGTTCTTTAGTTTGTAGAGCAGCTTCTCGTGATTAGCCTTGTCGAATGCCTTGCTAAAATCTAGGAGGATTAAGTCAGTTTGCTTACCTTCAGAGCAACTTTTAGCCAAATCCTCAACTAGCATAGCAAGTTGTGTCTCGCACGATCTCTTCTCTCTGAAGCCATGCTGCATATCACTGAGAATGTTGTTCCTGTTGAGGTGTTTTACAAGGTTTGAGGCTACTATGTGCTCAAGCACCTTACAGATGATACAGGTTAATGAAATAGGGCGGTAGTTAGCCGCAACTGACCTGTCTCCGTTCTTGTATAAGGGTGTAACATTAGCAGTGGTCCAATCTTTTGGTACTTGGCCTTGTTCCATAGAAAGTTGGAATATTACCTTTAAGATTGGTGCAATCTACTGTCTCAATTCCTTCAGCACTAGTGGCTTCATCTTGTCTGGGCCAGCTGCTTTGGTAGGATTGAGATTACCCAATAATTTAAGAATACCATTGGTAGATATATCTATATCAGGCATGGCAGTAATGTTGTCTGGTTTTGTTGGATCGTCATCATTTGTCATTGGATTTCGAGCAGAAAATACTGACTGAAATTGTTTGTTAAGTATATTTGCCTTAGTGATGGTATCCGAGTGTAATTTGCCTTCAGATTGTAGTGGCGAAATGCCTTCACTGTCTTTTCTCGAGCTCTTAAGGTAGGAAAAAAGGCGTTTAGTGTTTACCTTCTTGTCTTCGATGTCTTCAGGGGTATTAACACCTAGCAAGTCTTCAATATACCTACCATGAGCAAGTTGTACTTTCTTTCGGACAAGATGTCTGAACCGAAGGTGTTCTTTTCGGACCTTAGGGCACTTAGTTCGTTTTAAACGGTCATAGAGCCGGTTACGTTTCCTAATTGCTCTCCGAATGTCTTGTGTAATCCAGGGTAAGGACCTCTTACCTCTTAGAATCTTGGATGGTACACATTCAGCTTGGAATTTGTCCAGGTTCTCTGTAAACTCATCCCAGAGTTGTTGTACAGTCTTACCATGATAACGAAGTAAAAACTTATCCCTAAAAGCACCCATCTTATCCCTAAAGAGTTCCCAGTTGGCTTTCCTGTACATATATACCTGATGTGGTTTTATCTTCATTAGTCTAGGTTTGAGGTTAGCCTCTACACTCACAATGTCATGGTCACTTAGACCAGGTAGAATGGAGACTTTCTCCACCAGAGTATCATTAGTGGTTAGGACAAGGTCAAGGACAATTGTCAAAAGCGGGTAGGTTCTTTGACTATCTGGGTAAGGTTAAAATCATCATTAAATCTAAAAAGTTTTCAATATATACCTTTATGCTGGCATGATGGTAGGATTTGTAGGTGTTTCTGCATTCCAGTCAAGTTTTGGTAAGTTCAGATCACCTGCAAGAAATATGGTACCAGGGTGTTGGCTAACCTTTTCAAGAGACTTTCGTAGTTCCAAAAGGCTGTGTTCATCTCCTTCATGAGGCCTGTAGTATGCGCCAATATAGTGTGGCTTAATGCCAACAACTTGCAGCTTTGTCCATAAAATCTCACAATCAGAGGTAAATTTTGGTTCTTGGGAGCATATAAGTGTGTTACTCACCATGATGAAGACACCGCCGCTACGCTTCTGTTTACCTTTCCTGTCTTCTCGAATAGCTTAAAGCCATCCGGTAGGAACTCTGATGAACATATATCAGGGGATAGCCATGTCTCGGTCCCTATGACAACATCTGGTTTTTCATTGTCTACCAGTGTATGAAATTCTCCCACTTTATTCATAATAGAGCGGAGATTTATATTAAAGATTTTCAACTTACGTGGTTTGTTCTTTATACGCTTTTCCTTTGACTTCTTTGGGGTTGAAGTTAGAGCAAATTCAGGCTCTGATACATCTAAGGTACTATAAATATTTGTATCTGACAGGAAAGAAATTGAGTCATCAAAATAAGTTGAACTGAAGTTCGGGTAGTCCACATTTAAGACAGGGCCATGAATATGAATTGTGTTCTATATGTATTTTGGTAGTGCAACTCATTCATGCCAGAACATACCCGGTGATACCAAGTATCACAAGAATCACACTGGATTGCTTCCTGCTTCAACCGACAGCCTTACCGCAATGGCCACATGGGTATTTAGGTGGTCTGGGACCAGGGTTTATTTGCACATCATGGGACAGGGTCACAAGTAATAGACTTAAGTATATATTGCTTCTTTTCATCATTCACAATTTTAATGTCCTCGTAGAATGGTAAAGATTGCAAATTTGCAGCTTGCACCTAATTTTAACAATAATTTGATAAACAATGCGGCTGGAGGTGCAGATCTTAAAACACATTAAAAAAAAAAGCATGTTTAGACTCTTTGCTGAGCTGTTTTATTTACATTTGTGCTTGCATCACGTGAGCATTCTGTAGTCATTTTATTATTATTTGCTTTGGTTGCTGTGTCTTGCTAGTATTATCTATTTAATCTGATTGTTCTATGTCTTAGATGTTCTTTTCGTTTTATAGACCGCTGTTAGGCATGATGTGCTAATTTGCCTTTAAGTCAACTGCTTGCATTATTATTTAGTGCTTTTTTATATTATGTATTACTATATAACTATGTTATATACTCTAATTGGAAATGTTGTCATAACAATGTAAATTGATTTCTCCTTAGATAGCTTTATTTAATGCTGTTCTAAATATACTTCATGTTATATGAGAAGCATTTTATTTTAAAATCCGTAAGCCATAGGCCCACGTGATCATACAATATTATACATATACATTTTAACAGACGTAGAAAGATCCGTACATACATGTATTAACAAATATCAGATGCAAAAATAAACACAGTTATAGTGTTTACTGCTTTTTAGAGAACACAAACAGAAAACAAAAAATAGAAACAAAACACATGAACACGTCATAATTTCCATTTAAAATCTCACGGAGAAGGTGACTAAACATATATAAATGTATCAATGTTATGGTTGATGTATTATAATTAATCATATCCATGAACATATAAGCACATACACATACGTTTCAAACACAATCAAAAATGCTCTATTTGCATTTACAAGCGTTGCAAAACCACCACACACAAATATACATGACTATGTGAAAATAAAATATTACAATATTAAAATAACACAAAACATTACAATTGAGAAGGAGAAAATGAGAAAAATGAGAAAATGAGACATGGAATTACAATTACATCAAGTCAATTCATTAGCGTTTTCCTTGTTGCAAATGCTTTAAAATATACACACTTAAATTTTTAATTTCTTTTTCATTTTTGCTTTTAAAAAGTTTTTTTTAATTTGAACACGCCCGGTCTATTCCAAAAATATTTTTTAATATATATTTTTCGGATGTCTTTAAACAGATCGCAATCTAAAATTAAATGAAACTCGTCTTCAAGTTTGTTGCAGATTATACATATTCTATCTGCTAATGGTATACTTCTAGGTCTATGCCACCGACCAGTCTCTATAGCAAGGCTATGGGACGAGACAATTAACCTGGTCATCGATATTCTAAATTTGGGTGCACTTAAGAAATAATTGAAAATCAAAACTAACATTTTCTTTAATTGCTCTCGATGAACTTTCTAAACGTTCATGCCAAGACTGTATTTTATTATCATGAAGTCGTTGTTTAATTATACCTAAGAACACTGTAGGGATCCGTACACCGGATCTTGGTCAAGACCCCGTTCACTAGTACGGAGTTTTGGTCAGCCATGTTGTAGAAAACGTACGGATAACAACAGCAAAGGTAGGTTAACCACGTTTTTCTCCTATTTTTGTTCATGTATATGAATAATCAGTATTGCTATATGTTGCGGAAACATTTTCCCGTTCAAATATTACCGTACATTGTTGACATATTACTTTAAATGCTACAATTCGGATCAAAGAAAAACAATTGCCGGTGCTGAAATTCGCCCAAAGTACCCTTCAGCAATAAATATCTCATTAATTTTCAAGTTAATGAAAATTTTGAATTGGCAGATTTATTTGTTTTCCCAATATACGTGCATGTTCAAAATTTCAGCATCATTCATCCGAAATTGGCCGAGATATGAATCGAAACAAAACGTGCCCAGCGTAACTAATTCATATAAAAAGACGCTTATTTGTGTACGGAGTCTTGTCCATGTACTGTACGGGGTTTTGCAATGCTAAGATTGTTTTCGCTGCTCTGCACTGAAGTTATTTACTTATATTTGTAGTAATTCTTAGACATTATTTAGGTCCTATATGTCTTATACCATTTTGTATTGTTAAGACGAAAAAATGCAGAAAACTAAAACTTAAAAGGGGTAATTCTTGAGAAAGACTCCGTACTTATTCCAAATAACTACATGTACTACAAACTAAGTCCAGACGTATATTATTGTCTGTTAGAATTGATACAGTTGTCCAATTTTAGCTCATTGTGACCACAGTTAACGTCATATAATTTTTTTTCTCATTTACAACAATCCATTACATAGGTCAATGTTTATTCAACTTAGAAATGAGGTAATTGCTTTAATCCGCGAATCTAAGGAATCATACAAGTCAAAACTTACATCCCAGTTAACTGATAAATCAATCCCCACGGGTAAATGGTGGCGTATAGCAAAATCGATCTCTAAATTGAACAAAGTAACTCAACCAAACTTTCCAATAAAAAATAACGGTCGTATTTTAATACATCCAGTAGACAAAGCAAATGCATTGAATTCTTCCTTTTCTGCAACATCTCATATTGAACATGAACCGGAATTACCTACTTTTCATAATCGCACTGACTATAAAATGAATGACTTTATTATAAATGAAACGGAAGTAATTGATCAATTGAAAATCTTGAAATTATCGAAACCTCCAGGCCCAGATATGATTAGCCCAAAGGTGTTAAAATTAGTTTTAAATAGCATCGCTGCTCCATTGACGCGACTTTTTAATCTGTCATTGTCCACTAGAAAAGTACCATACTAATGGAAACAGGCGAATGTAACTCCTATTTTTAAGGGCAAGGGAAAACCTGACATGCCGGGCAATTATAGGCCTATATCCATTACCAGTATTATTTGCAAATTGATGGAAAAAATCGTATTTAAACACTTGTTCAACTATATCAAAACGAATAACCTTCTGTGCAAATGCCAGGCAGGCTTTCAACCTAGAGACTCTACAGTAAATCAGCTCATAGAAATATATAATAACATAATAAGCAACCTCGACGCTGGGAAAGATGTACGATTTATATTTTGCGTTTGACAAAGTATGGCATGCTGGGTTGCTTTTTAAATTAGTAAAGTATGGTATCAATGATTCATTATGTAACTGGATACGTAGCTATCTCTCTGATAGGCAGCAAAAAGTAGTCCTAGATGGATTTTCTTCAAGCTTCAGTACTATAGATGCAGGTGTTCCGCAAGGCTATGTTTTAGGTCCGTTTCTATTTCTGCTTTATATAAATGACATCACAGATGACTTATTGAATGATGTACGGTTATTTGCTGATGACACTTCTCTTTTAGTTGTAGGTGATAAAAACCCAGTAGAATGTGCCAACTCTCTTACAAATGATCTTTGCAAAATATCTGAATGGTCAAAAAAATGGGCTGTTACATTTAATCCTAAAAAAAAAAAAAAGCCTTGTTTGCACTAGAAGAAACTATAACCACCCACCAGTCCACTTTGATAATGATGTAGTACAAGACGTAGCGTCACATTGCCACCTTGGAATAACAATTCAGTCCAATGCAACATGGTCGCAAATTTTTTTTTAAAATATTACGAAAAAGCATGTGCACGATTTAACATTCTAAGAATGCTTAAGTACAAACTTGACAGACATTCTCTATTGAAAATATATATCGCCTTTATAAGACTTATACTTGAATACGGAGATTCAGTATGGGATGACTGTACACAGGGAGAATCTGAGTTGAAGCAGCACGAATAATAACAGGCCTCAGATACAATTCCTCTAGATCATACTTATATACTGAATTGAACTTAGAAACATTAACAAAAAGAAGAAAAGATCATAAACTTGTAACTATTTACAAAATAATTTATGGCATAAGTCCAGATTACATGTATAACTTAATCCATCCATACTTACCTGTAAACAATAATTATAACCTTCGAACTTCAGGATTAAACTTACGTCTCCCTCTTTGTCGTACAACATCATATTATAACAGCTTTCTGCCGAGTACAATTAGATTGTGGAATGCTTTACATTTAGACGCTAAAAATGCACCATCTGTTGAACAATTTAAGCATAAACTTAAGGCTATTGAACATAGGACTGACAGTCCATATCACTATAATATAGGAATTAGGAATGATAACATCATCCATTGTCAATTAAGAAATAACTCAAGTAATCTAAATACGCATTTATTTAACTATTGGTTACAGAAACTCATACTAAAACCATTATATTTTGTAATAATCGGTACATTTTTATATATATTTCGTATTGGTTTCCAGTCTGATTTTCTTTCTGTTGATTCTTTTTTTTTTTTTCACTTAAATTCTTTCTGACAGTACAAAGTGTTAATACTAAACAATCACGGTACACATGTTTCAAAGATTCTAAGTTAATTGTCAAACCAATATATGCAAACTGTACTACAATTCCACATTTTATGTTATGTTTGATATGAATTTATTGTTTATATGTACCTTGATATGGGAGAGGTCTTACATAGGCATTGCCTGTTGTCCAATCCCATTCAGTACTTGAATAAAATATTGTTTAAATAAAGTATTGTTATACGTCCCACGGGCGTTAAAAATCCTTACCGTATTTTTTTCAAACAGTTTGCCTGTCAGGTTAAAATTAATTCTATGCCCCATACTGACATCTAAACTATGTCAAACTTTCCTAAGCATGTTAATAGAAAATGTAAAGTTGGTTCTTAAACTACATTGACAACACATAATATAGATAAAGGCATGGGTTAATATTAATTATCTATATAGCTCGCATGATTATATCTGTTCAAGGAAATCTACGTTGATTCAGTTCTAATGACACTACATTGACTGTTTACAAACATTCAATGACTGTTTTATGTATTACATGAAATGCAAGTACCATTAAAACCATAGTTTCATACAATATATTTAAAGCAAAACTCCGTACAGTTAAAAGAGAATATTTGCAGTACTCCGTACACAAGTGCCCAAGACCCCGCACACAAACATTAATTTTGTTTCGATTCATATCTCGGTCAATTTCGGATGAATGAAGTTCAACATTTGAACATGCACGTATATTGGAAAAACAAATAAATCTGCCAATTCAAAATTTTCATTAACTTGAAAATTAATGAGATATTTATTGCTGAAGGGTACTTTGGGCGAATTTCAGCACCCGCAATTGTTTTTCTTTGATCCGAATTGTAGCATTTAAAGTAATATGTCAACAATGTACGGTAATATTTGAACGAGGAAATGTTTCCGCACCATATAGCAATACTGATTATTCATATAAAATGAACAAAAATAGGAGAAAAACGTGGTTAACCTACATTTGCTGTTGTTATCCGTACGTTTTCTACAACATGGCTGACCAAAACTCCGTACTAGTGAACGGGGTCTTGACCAAGATCCGGTGTACGGATCCCTACAGTGAAGAAGATATCCACATCTCCGACACTCTGGTTTAGCCACACGTAGTAAAAACTCATTGACGATAATAAATCGCGAACTAGGGTTACCCATGATACTTTGTTTGGGTAAATATCAGCATCTGTTTTTAGAACATTATAAATAACTTTGCAATACTTGTTTTCACTGCTGTTTACAATCTTTAACCAATATTTAATAATTCTATAAAATCTGTTATTGATAAGGCTAAGCATGCCCAGAATACCATACATAAAGTCGTTTTGCGGTGTACGTTTTACTTTCAATATACGTTTGCAATAGAGTGTATGTATTCTTTCAATATTGTTTGCACTGTGGAAACCCCACACTTCACAAGAATAATTTAAAATGGGCAATATAAGCTTATCAAATAGTTCAAGTCTATGAGATATAGAAATGTCTGTAAAGTTTAGAAGATACTTATTCAGTTTGAATATTGCTTTTTGTGCGAGAGGGGTTCAAATCATTCGCTGTTGTTGAAGCCCCTCCTGTCAATAATGCC
The DNA here is from genome assembly GCA_037043455.1 of Cyrtodaria siliqua. Taxonomy (NCBI): domain Eukaryota; kingdom Metazoa; phylum Mollusca; class Bivalvia; order Adapedonta; family Hiatellidae; genus Cyrtodaria; species Cyrtodaria siliqua. The sequence continues at coordinate 15,945 of JAWPHD010013860.1, read as the reverse complement.
CCGACGAAGCTCCAGCTGTCAATTATGCCCCTAAATGGCGTTTCACAACAAAAGGGACGCAACACGTATATACTGCGATTTTATTGTGAAAACGCCATTTATAACAGATTAAGGGGAGGAAGTTTGGTATTGTAATCGTTTAGTTGAAGCACACGTCGATATTGAAAAAAACACATGCTATGGAGTTAGAGTTATAAAATAGATTATATGTATATGTTTCTTATATTTTGCCACTATCTACACGCAATTTCATTTATTATGTGCAATTCTGTTGACGAATAACCGATTACCACGTGTATAGCTCTCCCTGCACACGGACCTATGACTTTACACACACCTCCTTCTGAGGATGGCATACTTTCATAGTAGGCTTACCAGAGGAAATCGAACCTGTGACGTCTGGGACGAGAGGCAAGTATGACCAAGTATGCTAACCACGCATCCACCACAACAATATGACTGGAAGAAATTGTTATTTTCAATAGACAGGTTGAAGGAAATAAACATAAAAAAGACAACAACAAAAGAAAAACATATCAGAAAAAACTTTTTTTGTTATATTATATTTCTGTATAGAATAGACATGTATACAAACATCAAAACATATTTAAAAAAAAATAAAAACCGTACACCAAAAACAATCCTACCCAAAATTCCTACCCCATAGTGGTCTCTTACATGGGGTATGATTGCTTTTGACTATGGTCTCTTACATGGTGTATGCTTGTTTTTGACTATGGTCTCTTACACGGCGTCGAATTGTTTTTCACTATGGTCTCTTACAAGGGGTAGGATTGTTTCTGGTGTACAGTTTTTCATTTATTGATATGCTCTGATGTTGTGCTCTGCTGTTGTACATGTCTACTACAGTCTCTTACATGGGGTAGGATTTTTTTAAGATCTTTTTGTTTTTAAAGATTTGTTTAGGGCCAAACGCGTTCCTTCAACCTTTGTTTCAATACCATTCTTCTAGTTACAATTGATTGCAAATCGGGTCCTGATATGGTCTGGGATGTCATGTTCTAAGGTGGATATAATATATCGGCATGGAATGTCTTCGATTCCTAGCACACATTCTCTAATTCACAAAATGCGGAGTATACATCTGTCATGATGCTATGCATAACGTTCACGCAATAACTTTCACGCACAGTGCCGTAACCAGACATAAACTGACACCGAGGCAAAGAAATATATTGGGTGAGAAGTGGATCGTGGGTCGGGGAGGGCAAGGGCGGATCCGGGGGGTATGGGTGCACCAGGCTAAAATCTGAAAAGTAATAATTATATGCATATAATAAGCTTTTGTTGGTTGGGGTGTACAGGTGGTAGTGGGATGGGTCTAGGGGCGGGTCCAGTGCGGGCACCGGGAGCACCCCTACCTAAAATCTGAAACGTATGTACTTTGATTGTTCTTTGGTTGTTAGTTAGGCAGTGGGGTGGGGGCATGGGCGGATCCAGTTTGCATAAATCCATAAAATAAAGTCTTCTTACTTTAGAAAAAATCTGGGGAGCATGCACCCTCCTCAGGGGCGGATAAAGGATTTGACATTGGGGGTGGAGCGCAAGTTAAAAAAACAAGTTATAACCAAAACACACGCACTCACGCACGCACTCAAGTTAAGGGGTGATGCGCAACTTGCAAAAACACTATTTACAGCCAACCCACAACCACTGCCCCCTCCCCCCAAAAAAACACAAACAACACTCAACAGCAACAACAACAAAAAGCACAAAGCACAAAACAACAACTATTTTTGTCACATAATGCGTATTAGTCACATATTGCAAATTAAGTTTTGGCGCATTATATGAATAATCACATTCGCCTCCTATTTAAAAAATAATTAGGAAGTAGTAACGGCTTAGGAAATAAACAGTAGGCGAATGTGAGAATACATACAGGGGAGAAGCCATATAAATCAAATATATTAAGCCATTCTGTTATATTTCGTTAAATGATAGCAAGTGATAATGTCTAGGTGATGTGAGAGATATCCTGATAAGAGAAATACGATGTCTCTGTCATCTGTTAAATTTCATTTTGTTCCCCGTGAGGTTGCGGGGTAGACCCCCCCCCCCCCCCCCCCCCACCAGCACCACCACCCCCCACACACATTCATATTCATTTTGTCATTTTTTATCATGCCCATCATGACACCGCGTATGCAAACGTGGAAACGTGGCTCCATCGTAAATGGAGTGTGTATTATAGAATGTGCAGCAATTCTGCAGTTTTGCAGGTAAGAAGGTTCTAGGCCCAATCCTCATATTATTTATCTTGATGTAAATGGAGGATGAGCCTGGCGCGTTCGTTCCTGTTAGGCGCCATATAAACTTTCATGTGTTGTTGCTCCTTAAAACACAAATCAATTCAATTAACTTTTTTAAACAGTAGTCGAATGTGAGTATGCATACAGGAGAGAAGCCATATAAGCTACATACATTAAGATATTAGGCGATGTGAGAGATGTTTCTATTGTCCTTTAATTTTCCGAATATGCCTAGTTACTCATTTTAGCAAAGTAGAAGTTACTAGTGCTAATTAACTGCTATACCAGCCGCATATTACGCATTAATCGTGGATATGAATGTGTATGCTCTTTTTTAATTCAAATTTCCTAAGCAGTTACTACTTTCTAATTAGAAGTAGAAGTTACTAGTGCCTAGGAATTAACTGAACTATTAGCCGATACATTGAGTATACAGGAGAAATACCATATACCATTTAACGAAATAAAAACTTAATATATGTGACTTATTTGGATTTTATCCTGCATGAATACACACATTCGCCTACTGTTTAAAATAATTACACTTAAAGGGTGTTAGAGAGATTTCTCACATCGCCTAGACATTACCACTTACTATTTTAAAAAACAACACTGTCTTTTAGCTTAATTATCACCTCTTCCTTCTATAATGTACCAGTCGGTTTATTTGCAAGAACACGATTTATTAATTACATGTGAATTGATGAATACTATTGGTATAGTATTTGTTACCTTATCAAACCATGTACAAATGCATAGGGAATCTGCATATTATATAAGAACAATGTTCGTGTGGGGTGTGTGTTGTGGGGGTTGCGGGGAGGGACATACTAAACCCACCCCTTTCAGATTAGGGGAGAGGTGCTGTCCCCGCTGTTCCTAATTATAGATACTGCATACGGTCTAGTCTAATTGTCATGGCAGCATCGTTTCCGAGGAAAGCTCCACGGGCATTTTGCCTCATTAACACAGAAATTCAAAGAGATATGTCATGAGCATATATAAGGTATGACTCTTCCTACATGGGACTGGTCTACGTCTTAACATTTCCTTCGAAGGATGGCATAAGATTCACAGTACATTGCCCGAATAATGAAAGGTCATTTGCCCAAAACCCTCACTCGGAAAAAAACATTGCTTGCAATTGTTAGAGTAAGCGAAAATACAAGTGTGCGTACACACTGGTGAGAAACCGTTTAAGGTACAATATCAGAGTTTATGAATTATCGTCCCTTTCGCGTATCAATCAATTCACCTAAGCAGTTTATTATGTCCGTCAGAATTGTACTGACGCTAGCTGTATTGATATTGTCCTTGAGGACAGTACTGAACCCAGAGAAGCTGGCAGGTGATATTTTCACAGAGATTAGTATTGACTGTATCCGTTTATTGTTTCGCTGAGGACTATACTGACAGACGATTTAAAAGAAACTTATTACATTAAAGCAGACCATTTCTAAAAATAAAAACATCCTTTAGTTTAAATACCACACATTGTTTCTGTCATTATAAAGTACCAGTAGCTTTATATGCAAGAACATGATGTCTTAGTACAATGTGACTTGATTAATACTTTTGGTATATTCTAGCAGCGAAAATAGTAGCTCTTATGGTGCATACGTACAACAGAGTTACTGTGATGCCCTTTTAGAATAAGTAGGTATCAGGGTCGACCATATCAAGACAGGTTCATGAAGAGATCAAGCAATGCATGCATAAACAGCCGCCATACAGCAATAGATTAAACGTTAACAACCAAGCGTGCATGCATAAAACTCACCAAAGAGAAGAATACCTCATCGATCTAGACATTTTCGTACGACTAGTTAATGTTTTTCAGGTGAATATCTCTGGAATTTTTACATTTCGACATATCTCGCGCTGACACGTATTCTGTGTTTGGAAAATTAAACCCGAACACAGCTAACACAAATCGACAACGTTAACAGGCAAACGTCAGCTATGTGAGTAGGTTGAGTTTCCAAGTACGAAACAAGACGAGGTGCGGGGAATATACTCTGTCCACCCATCTCAGGTTATGGGGAGAGGTGCTAGCCCACTTTTCTTTTTTTTAAACTACACACATTCATTTCTGATGATCATGACAGCCTCTTTTGATGAATGACCGTTCACTATTCGGGCAAGGTACATCTACTGTGAAACTGCCATCCTTCGAAGGGGATGTTAAGCCGTTGACCAGGCCTATGTACAGGAAGGGCCACACCCTATATAATTATGCTCCTTACACATTTTGCTGTAATTCTGTGTTAATCAGTGACAACATGCCAGCAAAGCCTTCCTCGGAAACGAACTCACTTGGGGAAAAAACATTGCTTGCAAACAGGTAGGGTAAACGAAAAGAAAAGTATGCATACACACTGGTGAGAAACCGTTTAAGGATATGACTTTATTGTCCCTTTGGTCTTTCAAGGAAGTGACCTAAGCAATTTATTTTGTCCTTCAAGACTTTAGTGACGCTAATTCTTGAAATTGTCATTGAGGACAGTACAAAAGCCATGGAAGCCAGTAGGTGATATTTTCGTAGAGTTTAGTAGTACTGACTGTATTCGTTTTAGGACAGGACTAACGCTAGCCGGCGATATTGACCCTGAGGACAGTACTAACGCTAGCTGTTGATATTGCCTCTGAGGACAGTACTAACGCTAGCTGTTGACATTGTCCCTGAGGACAGGACTAGCGCCAGCTGTTGATATTGACTTGTGGACGGTACTAACTCTAGCTGTTGATAGTATCCCTATAAGACGCTGGCTGTTGATATTGTTCATGTGGATGTTAAAGACAATAGCTGTTGATATTGTAGTTCTACAGCTAGCTCTTGATAACGCCCCCGAGGACATTACTTACCATAACTGTTGGTATTACACTTAGGACAATACAAACGCTGGCTGTTGATATTGCCCTTGAGGACAATACCAACGCAGGCAGTTGATATTGCCTTTGAGGACAGTACTAACGGTAGCTGCTGATATTGCCTCTGAGGACGGTACTTACGGTAGCAGTTGATATTGCCTCTGGAAAGCGGTACTAACGCTATATGTTGAAATTGGCCCAGAAGACAGTATAAACGCTACCTGTTGATATTTCCCTTTAGGGCAGTAATATAAGTGGCTATTGATATTGCCAATGAGGACAGTGTTAAAGCTGGCTGTTGATATTTTCAATGAGGACAAAACTAACGCTACCTGTTGATATTGCTCATGAGCACATTACTAACTCTGGCTATTGATTTTGACACTGAGGACAATACTAACGCAGGCTGTTGATATTGTCCCTGAGGACATTACTTACGCTGGCTGTTGATATTGCCCATTAGGACAGTACTAACGCTGGCTGTTGATGTTGCCCCTTTGGACAGTACTAACGTTAGCTGTTGATATTGCCCCTGAGAACAGTACTAACGATAGCTGTTGATTTTGACCCTGTGGACATTACTCACACTGGATATTGATGTTGCCCCTTAGGACAGTACTAACGGTGGCTGTTGATATTGCCCCTAAGATCAGTACGAACGCTGGCTGTTTATACTTCCCCTGAGGACATTAATAACGCTGGCTGTTAACAGTGTCCATGAGGACAGTACTAACTCTGGCTGTTGATATTGCCAATGAGGCAAATACTAACGATATATATTGAGATTTCCCCTGAAGGCAGTACTAACGCTAGATGTCGATACTCCCCTTAGAACAATAATAACGCCCACTGTATTGATATTGCCCCTGGGGCCAGTATTAACGCTGGCTGTTGATATTGCCAATGACGGCAGTACTAACGCTGGCTGTTGATATTGCCTCGGAGGACAGTACTACCACTAGCTGTTGATATTGTATTTGAGGACAGTACTAATGTTTCTCGTTGATGTTGCCTCTGAGGACAGTACTAACGCTCATCATAGTATCTCTATGGTGGTTAAAACAAAGGCTGATGATAGTGCACATGTGGATGTTAAAGACACTAGCTGTTTGTTTCCATATGGACAGTACATATGCTAGCTGTTGATACCTGTGCATGTTACTGACTAGCTGTTGATATTGCACCTGAGGATAGTTCGAACACTAGCGTGTGACAGTGCCCCTGAGGACATTATTAACGCCAGCTGTTGATAATTCACCTTAGGGCAGTACTAACGCTAGCTGTTGATATTGCCACTGAGGACAGTAGTTGTTGGTATTGCACTTCAGAACATTACTAACGCTGGCTGTTGATTTTGCCACTGAACACCATACTAACGCAGGCTGTTGATAATGCACCTAAGGAGAATACTAACGCTAGCTGTTGATATTGCCACTGAGGACAGTACTGACGTTAGTTGTTGGTATAGCACTTCAGGACAGTACTAACGCTTGCTGTTTATATTGCCACTGAGGACCATACTAACGCAGACTGTTGATATTGAGGACAGTACTAATCCTAGCTGTTGATATGACCCCTGAGGATAGTACTAACACCAGCTGCTGATATTGCCCCTTAAGATAGTACTAACGCTAGCTGTTGATATTGCCCCTGAGGACAGTATTAAACCTAGCTGTTGATATGGCCCCTGAGGACAGTACTAACGGCAGCTGTTGATATTGACCCTTCGGACAGTACTATCGCTAGCTGCTGATATTGCCCCTGAGGACAGTACTAAACCTAGATGTTGATATTGCCCCTGAGGACAGTACTAAACCTAGATGTTGATTTGGCCCCTGAGGACAGTACTAACGGCAGCTGTTGATATTGCCCCTTAAGATGATACTAACGCTAGCTGTTGATATTGCCCCTAAGGACAGTACTAACGCCAGCTGTTGATATTGCCCCTTAGGATAGTCTTAAACCTAGCTGCTGATATTGCCCCTTAGAACAGTAATAACGCTGGCTGTTGATATGCCCCTGAGGATAGTACTTATTAGAGGTGTTGATACTGCCCCTTTTGATATTATTAAGCTGTTGATATTGCCCCTGAGGAGAGTACTAAACGTAGCTATGATATTGTCCCTAAGGACAGTAATAACCCTAGCTGTTGATATGGCCCCTGAGGACTTTACTATCGATAACTGCTGATATTGCCCCTACGGAACCGAGCTGTTGATATGGCCCCAGAGGACAGTACTAACGTCAGCTGTCGATATTGCCCTTTAGATAGAACTAACCCTAGCTGTTGATATTGCCCCTGAGGTTAGTAATAAACCTAGCTGTTGATATAGCCCCTGAGGACAGTACTAACACCAGCTGTTGATATTGGCCCTTAGGACAGTACTATCGCTAGCTGTTGATATTGCTCCTAGGGACAGTACTAAAACTAGCTGTTGATATGGCCCCAGAGGACAGTACTCACGCCAGCTGATATTGACCTGTAGGATAGTACTAAAAGTAAGTATAACCTTAGATGTTGATAATGCCCCTTAGAACAATATTAACGCTAGATGTTAGTTTAAACATATTTATTTTACATCGATTGTAACGAAAGCTCGATGAACTTATTTGAATCACTCTCGATGTCTTCCTGGGTAGAACCAGTACTAAGCAATGCAGATAAAGTGTCTGGCTCAGCGACACAACGCATATGACAATGGCGGGAATCTAACCCACGACTTTCGGATCATGGGTCCAACGCTCTACCACTAGACCACAACGCAAACGCTAGATGTTGATATGGCCCCTGAGGATAGTACTAATTCTAGCTGTTGGTATTGCCCGTTAAGATAGTACTAACGCTAGCTGTTGATATTGACCCTAAGGACAGTACTAACACCAGCTGTTGATATTTCCCCTTAGGATAGTCCTAAACCTAGCCGTTGATATTGCCCCTTAGAACAATAATAAAGCTATCTGTTGATATGGTCCCTGAGGATAGTACTAATTCTAGGTGTTGATATTGCCCCTTAGGACATTATTAAGCTGTTGATATTGCCCCTGAGGAGAGTAATAAACGTAGCTGTTGATATTGCCTCTAAGAACAGTAATAACGCTAGCTGTTAATATGGACCCTGAGGACTTTACTATCGCTAGCTGCTGATATTGCCCCTAGGGACAGGACTAAAACTAGCTGTTGATATGGCCACATAAGACAGTACAAACGTCAGCTGTTGATATTGCCCCTTAAGATAGAACTAACCCTAGCTGTTCATATTGCCCCTGAGGACAGTAATAAACCTAGCTGTTGATATAGCCCGAGAACAGTAATATCGCTAGCTGTTTATATTGCCTATGAGGACAGTACTAACGCCAGCTGCTGATATTGCCCCTGAGGACAGTACTAACGCCAGCTGTAGATATTGTCCCTTAAGATAGTACTAACGCTAGCTGTTGATATTGCCCCTGAGGACAGTACTAAACCTAGCTGTTGATATGGCCCTTGACGACAGTACTCATACCAGCTGTTGATATTGACCCTTAAGACAGTACTATCGCTAGCTGCTGATATTGCCTCTAAAGACGGTACTAAACCTAACTGTTGATATGGCCCCTGAGGACAGTACTAACACCAGCTGTTGATATTGCCCCTTAAGTGGTACTAACGCTAGCAGTTGATATTGCCCCTAAGTACAGTACTAACGCCAGCTGTTGATATTGACCCTTAGGATAGTCCTAAACCTAGCCGCTGATATTAAAACAGTAATAACGCTAGCTGTTGATATGGCCCCTCAGGATAGTACTAATTCTAGGTGTTGATATTGCCCCTCAGGATATTATTAAGCTGCTGATATTGCCCTTGAAGACAGCATTAACGTAGCTATGCTATTGTCCCTAAGAACAGTAATAACCCTAGCTGTTGATATGGCCCCTGAGGACTTTACTATCGATATCTGCTGATATTGCTCCTGGGGACAGTAGTAAAACTAGCTGTGCATATGGCCCCAGAGGACAGTACTAACGTCAGCTGTTGATATTGCCCCTTAAGACTAACCCTAGCTGTTGATATTGCCCCTGAAACCTAGCTGTTGATATAGCCCCTGAGGACAGTACTAAGACTAGCTGTTGATACTGGCCTTTAGGACAGTACTATCGCTAGCTGTTGATACTGCCCCCAGCGACGGTACTAAAACTAGCTGTTGATATGACCACAGAGGACAGTACTAACGCCAGCTGATATTGCCCTGTAAGATAGTACTAAAAGTAAGTATAACCTTAGCTGTTGATGATGCCCTGAGAAAAATATTAACGCTAGATGTTGATATGGCCCTTAGAACAGTAATAACGCTAGCTGTTGATATGGCCCCTGAGGATAGTACTAATTCTAGCTGTTTATATTGCCCCTAAGGGCATTACTAAGCTATTGATATTCCCCATAAGGACAGTAATTACGCTGGCTGTTGATATTGCCCCTTAAGATAGTACTAACGCTAGCTGTTGATATTGAACCTAAGGACAGTACTAACGCCAGCTGTTGATATGGCCCCTGAGGACAGTACTAACACCAGCTGTTGATATTGACCCTTAGGACAGTACTATCGCTAGCTGCTGATATAGCCTCTAAGGACGGTACTAAACCTAGATGTTGATATGGCCCCTGAGGGCAGTACTAACGACAGCTGTTGATATTGTCCCTTAAGATGGTACTAACGCTAGCTGTTGATATTGCCCCTGAGGACAGTATTAAACCTAGCTGTTGATATGGCCCCTGAGGACAGTACTAACGGCAGCTGTTGATATTGACCCTTCGGACAGTACTATCGCTAGCTGCTGATATTGCCCCTGAGGACAGTACTAAACCTAGATGTTGATATTGCCCCTGAGGACAGTACTAAACCTAGATGTTGATTTGGCCCCTGAGGACAGTACTAACGGCAGCTGTTGATATTGCCCCTTAAGATGGTACTAACGCTAGCTGTTGATATTGCCCCTAAGGACAGTACTAACGCCAGCTGTTGATATTGCCCCTTAGGATAGTCTTAAACCTAGCTGCTGATATTGCCCCTTAGAACAGTAATAACGCTGGCTGTTGATATGCCCCTGAGGATAGTACTTATTAGAGGTGTTGATACTGCCCCTTTTGATATTATTAAGCTGTTGATATTGCCCCTGAGGAGAGTACTAAACGTAGCTATGATATTGTCCCTAAGGACAGTAATAACCCTAGCTGTTGATATGGCCCCTGAGGACTTTACTATCGATAACTGCTGATATTGCCCCTACGGAACCGAGCTGTTGATATGGCCCCAGAGGACAGTACTAACGTCAGCTGTCGATATTGCCCTTTAGATAGAACTAACCCTAGCTGTTGATATTGCCCCTGAGGACAGTAATAAACCTAGCTGTTGATATAGCCCCTGAGGACAGTACTAACACCAGCTGTTGATATTGGCCCTTAGGACAGTACTATCGCTAGCTGTTGATATTGCTCCTAGGGACAGTACTAAAACTAGCTGTTGATATGGCCCCAGAGGACAGTACTCACGCCAGCTGATATTGACCTGTAGGATAGTACTAAAAGTAAGTATAACCTTAGATGTTGATAATGCCCCTTAGAACAATATTAACGCTAGATGTTAGTTTAAACATATTTATTTTACATCGATTGTAACGAAAGCTCGATGAACTTATTTGAATCACTCTCGATGTCTTCCTGGGTAGAACCAGTACTAAGCAATGCAGATAAAGTGTCTGGCTCAGCGACACAACGCATATGACAATGGCGGGAATCGAACCCACGACTTTCGGATCATGGGTCCAACGCTCTACCACTAGACCACAACGCAAACGCTAGATGTTGATATGGCCCCTGAGGATAGTACTAATTCTAGCTGTTGGTATTGCCCGTTAAGATAGTACTAACGCTAGCTGTTGATATTGACCCTAAGGACAGTACTTACGCCAGCTGTTGATATTTCCCCTTAGGATAGTCCTAAACCTAGCCGTTGATATTGCCCCTTAGAACAATAATAAAGCTATCTGTTGATATGGTCCCTGAGGATAGTACTAATTCTAGGTGTTGATATTGCCCCTTAGGACATTATTAAGCTGTTGATATTGCCCCTGAGGAGAGTAATAAACGTAGCTGTTGATATTGCCTCTAAGAACAGTAATAACGCTAGCTGTTAATATGGACCCTGAGGACTTTACTATCGCTAGCTGCTGATATTGCCCCTAGGGACAGGACTAAAACTAGCTGTTGATATGGCCACATAAGACAGTACAAACGTCAGCTGTTGATATTGCCCCTTAAGATAGAACTAACCCTAGCTGTTCATATTGCCCCTGAGGACAGTAATAAACCTAGCTGTTGATATAGCCCGAGAACAGTAATATCGCTAGCTGTTTATATTGCCTATGAGGACAGTACTAACGCCAGCTGCTGATATTGCCCCTGAGGACAGTACTAACGCCAGCTGTAGATATTGTCCCTTAAGATAGTACTAACGCTAGCTGTTGATATTGCCCCTGAGGACAGTACTAAACCTAGCTGTTGATATGGCCCTTGACGACAGTACTCATACCAGCTGTTGATATTGACCCTTAAGACAGTACTATCGCTAGCTGCTGATATTGCCTCTAAAGACGGTACTAAACCTAACTGTTGATATGGCCCCTGAGGACAGTACTAACACCAGCTGTTGATATTGTCCCTTAAGATAGTACTAACGCTAGCTGTTGATATTGCCCCTGAGGACAGTACTAACGCCAGCTGTAGATATTGTCCCTTAAGATAGTACTAACGCTAGCTGTTGATATTGCCCCTGAGGACAGTACTAAACCTAGCTGTTGATATGGCCCTTGACGACAGTACTCATACCAGCTGTTGATATTGACCCTTAAGACAGTACTATCGCTAGCTGCTGATATTGCCTCTAAAGACGGTACTAAACCTAACTGTTGATATGGCCCCTGAGGACAGTACTAAACCTAGCTGTTGATATGGCCCTTGACGACAGTACTCATACCAGCTGTTGATACTGACCCTTTAGACAGTACTATCGCTAGCTGCTGATATTGCCTCTAAAGACGGTACTAAACCTAACTGTTGATATGGCCCCTGAGGACAGTACTAACACCAGCTGTTGATATTGCCCCTTAAGTGGTACTAACGCTAGCAGTTGATATTGCCCCTAAGTACAGTACTAACGCCAGCTGTTGATATTGACCCTTAGGATAGTCCTAAACCTAGCCGCTGATATTAGAACAGTAATAACGCTAGCTGTTGATATGGCCCCTCAGGATAGTACTAATTCTAGGTGTTGATATTGCCCCTCAGGATATTATTAAGCTGCTGATATTGCCCTTGAAGACAGCATTAACGTAGCTATGCTATTGTCCCTAAGAACAGTAATAACCCTAGCTGTTGATATGGCCCCTGAGGACTTTACTATCGATATCTGCTGATATTGCTCCTGGGGACAGTAGTAAAACTAGCTGTGCATATGGCCCCAGAGGACAGTACTAACGTCAGCTGTTGATATTGCCCCTTAAGACTAACCCTAGCTGTTGATATTGCCCCTGAAACCTAGCTGTTGATATAGCCCCTGAGGACAGTACTAAGACTAGCTGTTGATACTGGCCCTTAGGACAGTACTATCGCTAGCTGTTGATACTGCCCCCAGCGACGGTACTAAAACTAGCTGTTGATATGACCACAGAGGACAGTACTAACGCCAGCTGATATTGCCCTGTAAGATAGTACTAAAAGTAAGTATAACCTTAGCTGTTGATGATGCCCTGAGAAAAATATTAACGCTAGATGTTGATATGGCCCTTAGAACAGTAATAACGCTAGCTGTTGATATGGCCCCTGAGGATAGTACTAATTCTAGCTGTTTATATTGCCCCTAAGGGCATTACTAAGCTATTGATATTCCCCATAAGGACAGTAATTACGCTGGCTGTTGATATTGCCCCTTAAGATAGTACTAACGCTAGCTGTTGATATTGAACCTAAGGACAGTACTAACGCCAGCTGTTGATATGGCCCCTGAGGACAGTACTAACACCAGCTGTTGATATTGACCCTTAGGACAGTACTATCGCTAGCTGCTGATATAGCCTCTAAGGACGGTACTAAACCTAGATGTTGATATGGCCCCTGAGGGCAGTACTAACGACAGCTGTTGATATTGTCCCTTAAGATGGTACTAACGCTAGCTGTTGATATTGCCCCTAAGGACAGTAGTAACGCCAGATGTTGATATTGCCCCTTATGATAGTCCTAAACCTAGCCGTTGATATTGCCCCTTAGAACAATAATAACGCTAGCTGTTGATATGGCCCCTGAGGATAGTACTAATTCTAGATGTTGATATTGCGCCTTAGGACACTATAAAGCTATTGATATTTCCCCAGAGGAGAGTACTAAACGTAGTGGTTGATATTGCTCCTAAGAGCAGTAATAACGCTAGCTGTAAATATGGACTCTGAGGACTTAACTATCGCTAGCTGCTGATATTGCCCCTAGGGACAGGACTAAAACTAGCTGTTGAGATGGCCCTTGACGAGAGTATTAAAGTCAGCTGTTGATATTGCCCCTGAAGATAGAACTAACCCTAGCTGTTGATATTGCCCCTGAGGACAGTAATAAACCTAGCTGTTGATATTGACCGATAGGACAGTACTATCGCTAGCTGCTGTTATTGCCCCTTAGGACAGTACTAAAACTAGCAGTTGATATGGCCCCAGAGGAAGGTACTAACGTCAGCTGTTGATATTGTCCATTAAGATAGAAAAAAAACCTAGCTGTTGATATTACCCCTGGGGACAGTAATAAACCTAGCTGTTGATATAGTACCTGGGGACAGTACTAACGCCAGCTGTTGATATTGGCCCTTATGACAGTACTATCGCTAGCTGTTGATACTGCCCCTAGGGACGGTACTAAAACTAGCTGTTGATATGGCCCAGAGGACAGTACTAATCCTAGCTGTTTATATTGCCTATGAGGACAGTACTAACGCCAGCTGCTGATATTGCCCCTGAGGACAGTACTAACGCCAGCTGTTGATATTGCCCCTTAAGATGGTACTAACGCTAGCTGTTGATATTGCCCCTAAGGACAGTACTAACGCCAGCTGTTGATATTGCCCCTTAGGATAGTCCTAAACCTAGCCGCTGATATTTCCCCTTAGAACAGTAATAACGCTAGCTGTTGATATGGCCCCTGAGGACTTTACTATCGATAGGAATACGCCAATGATTTGCAAAACTAGACATGGAATTGATCATCCCTAAAAAGCTTCGTTTAAATCCGGCCAGAGGTTCAGGAGAACTAGTCAGAACAAAGTTTGTGTATTAAAACCTTTAAAGGGCCCTTACTCCGCCAAAAATCATTCAACCGGAACACGGCGATGATGTGCACAACTAGATAAAGAATCGATCATCCCTAAAAAGTTTCGTTTAATCCGGCCAGGGGTTCAGGAGTACTAGTCAGAACAAAGTTTTTGTATTAAAACCTTTAAAGGGCTATAACTCTGCCAAAATCATTCAACTTGAACACGGTGACTATGTACAACTAGGCTTGGTACTGATCATCCCTGCAAAGTTTCAATGAAATCCGGCCAAATGAAGGCCCTTTCGTCTTAATGAGGCCACCATATAGCATATTTCAGAAAATCAAGGGCCATGACTTCGATGTAAATGGTCCAATCTGGATGGTTTTAGAACTCGTCCAAGCTTTCATCGATATTAACAATCTGGTAAAGTTTCTTAAAGATCGGATGAAAGATGAAGGCCCTATCGTCTTAACGAGGCAAAATATAGGATTTTTAACTAAATCAAGAGCCATAACTCCACTATTACTGGTCCGATCTGGCTGGTTTTCGAACTTGACCGAGCTTTCATTGATATGAACAATCTCGTAAAGTTTCATAAAGATCGCATGAAAAATGAAGGCCCCATAATCTTAACGAGGCAAAATATAGCATTTTTAACTAAATCAAGTGCCATAACTCATTCGTTACTGGTCCGATCTGGCTGGTTTTCGAAAATTGTCTGAGCTGTCATTGATATAAACAATCAGGTAAAGTTTTGTAAAGATCAGATGAAAGATGAAGGCCCTATCGAATTAACGAGGCAAACTATAGCATTTTTAACTAAATCAAGGGCCATAACTCTGCTGTTACTGGTCCGATCTGGCTCGTCTTCGAAATTGTCCGAGCTTTTATTTATATAAACTATCTGGTAAGGTTTGGTAAAGATCGAATGAAAGATAAAGGCCCTATTGTCTTAATGAGGCAAAATATAGCATTTTTAACTAAATCAAGGGCAACATCTCCGCTGTTAATGGTCCGATCTAGCTGGTTTTCGAACTTGTCCAAGCTTTCATTGATATTAACAATCTGTGCAAGTTTGGTAAAGATCAAATAATAAATGAAGGTGCTAGAGTGTTCACAAGGCTTAATATGGCATTTTTCAGCAAAACAAGGGTCATAACTCCGTTGAAATTATTTCGATCTTGCCGGTTTTCGAACTTGTTCAAGCTTTCATTGATATAAAGACACTGGCAAAGGTAAGTAAAGATCCGATTATTATTGAAGGCCCTAGAGTGTTCACAAGGCAGAAAATAGCATTTTTCAGAAAAAACAAGGGCCATAACTCCGGTGTTACTGATCTGATTTAGTTGGTTTTCGAACTTGTTCGAGCTTTCATTGATATTAACAATCTGTGGAAGTTTGGTAAAGATCAAATAATAAATGAAGGTGCTAGAGTGTTCACAAAACAGAAAATGCCATTTTTCAGAAAATCAAGG